>JANHFM010001196.1:54843-68317 GCA_032468115.1 Grayia smithii
GTGGCTCCCGGTATTTTGTTTTCTGTGGGAAACAGGCCCAAGTGGCTCTTTGAGTGTTTAAGATTGCAGACCCCTGGGCTAATGTAATAAGACCTTTTCATAATGCTGTCTTATAAAACAAGGGGTGGGAAAAAAGGGAAATTTGATCATTTGACAGATCTGCCCTTTACATGGAATGGTAGTAAATATTCTTCTTGTTTACAGGAGAATCCGGTTTGGGCAAATCCACTTTAATTAACAGTTTATTCCTGACGGATCTGTATCCTGAACGTTACATCCCTGGAGCTGGAGGTAATTTGGTTTTGTTTTGTTTTTTTCTTTTCTAAATCAGCGTTTCTCAATCTCAGCAATTTTAAAGATGTCTGGGCTTCATCAACAATGAGCCAGAGTGATATATGTGGCTGGGGAATTCTGGGAGTTGAAGGCCTCACTTCTTAAAATTGCCAAGATTGAGAAACACCATTCTAACGGAAGAAGGGAAGGGAAGGGAAGAGTGGAACAGAAACAGAATAGAACAGAAACAATAGAATAAGAGTAGAGTAGAGTAGAGTAGAGTAGAGTAGAGTAGAGTAGAGTAGAGTAGAGTAGAGTAGAAGAGAGATTATAGAACAGAACAGAAGTAGGACACAAAAGGACAAGAGAAGAGAAGAGGAACAGAGAATAGAAAATAGAAAATAGAACAGAACAGAAGATAGAAAATAGAATAGAGCAGAAGATGGAGAATAGAATAGAACAGACGATAAAACAGAATAGAAATAGAAATGGAATGGAATGGAATGGGATGGGATGGAATAGGAACAGAGAATAAGGTAAAGGTTTCCCTCCCACACATGTGCTAGTCATTCCCGACTCCAGGAGGCGGTGCTCATCTTCGTTTCAAAGCCAAAGAGCCAGCGCTGTCCAAAGACGTCTCCGTGGTCATGTGGCCGGCATGACTCAACGGCCAAAGGCGCACAGAACGCTGTTCTCTTCCCACCAAAGATGGTCCCTCTTTTTCTACTTGCATTTTTTACTTGCTTTCGAACTGCTAGGTTGGCCGAAGCTGGGACAAGTAACGGGAACTCGCCCTGTTAGGCGGCACTAGGGATTCTAACAATAGAAAGGAGAACTGAACATATCATAGAACAGAACATAATAGGAATAGAGTAGAGTAGAGTAGAGTAGGGTAGGGTAGGGTAGGGTAGGGTAGGGTAGGGTAGAGCAGAGCAGAGCAGAGCAGAGCAGAGCAGAGCAGAGCAGAGCAGAACAACAGAGTTGGAAGGAACCTTGGATCCCCAGATCCTCGGATTTCATGTGAGTCCAGTTTCACCTTCCTTCCTTTAAGCTGAAAGAACCTTGCTGAGGTCCCTTTTGGAAGCCTTTTCCAACCAGGTTTCCTAACCTTGGCCACTTCTAGGTGTGTATGGTCTTTTTTAAATCCCCCAGAATTCTAACGAGGAACTATGCAGAACTATGGAATTCTGGGGTTTAACCTCTATGGAGATTCTCAATCCTTCAGGTCATGGTTGACTTTGTGGGTTTAACATTTCTTCTCTCTCTTTCTCCAATAGAAAAAATTGAAAGGACGGTTCAGATCGAAGCTTCGACTGTCGAAATTGAAGAGCGAGGGGTCAAGCTGCGTTTGACAGTCGTGGACACTCCGGGTTACGGAGATGCCATCAACAGCCAAAACTGGTAGGTGTTGCTCTGGTTTGCAAAGTTTTTTTTAAAAAAAATTGACCAATATCTGGGCTTCTTTGTGTTCTGACCTAGGCTTCTCCAGCAGCACGAAGCCGAGTCCTCGTCCCGATAAACCCCTTTTATTTAATTTATGTTCAATTCCTCTCCAGCAAAGTCTTTCCTCTCCCGTAGTCTTTCAAGATAGTTCACAATTACCGACCTTTTTCAGGCTTGGAGAGTGGCCAGGCCAGTGGTGGGTTGCTCCCGGTTCGGTCCGGTTCACGTTGATCCGGTAGCGGTGACGCTGTGACCTCACCGAACCGGTTCTCCGCGACCGGGAGCTGGGCCCACCTGCGCGCCCGTACTTACAGTTCTCGGGGCTCCGTGCATTCCGCGCATGCACAGAATGCTTTTTTTGAGGTTTTTTTCACCAAAATAACTACTGTGCATGCACGGAGCGTCCATTTGGCACGCGTGCGCACAAAGCGTGCGCGTGCGCCAAACATGCGCTGTGCATGTGCCAATCATGCGCAAAGCGCGTGCATCATCAGAACCAGTAGTAAAGGTAAGTAGAACCCACCCCTGGGCCAGGCCGATATCTTTCAGACACCACAATACTTGGCAAGAATGCAGTAATGAACTCATTGTCTCCTGCAAACTCCTCTCCCCTTTCGCTCCTCTTTTATTCCCTCTGGGAGGGGCCATTCACCGTCCACCTTGTGGCCTTACTCCCAAGTCGATCCTTATTCCTTAGCTGTTCCCTTCGTTTGGCAATTCTGCCCATGCACACGCTGGGAACAGGCTCCAGCTGTTCATCTGCCTCACTGATGTCTGACTCCAAAAGCAGCTGATAACTGGCATACGGCTCTGGCCTCCTCTCTGCCTGCGACGCAGAGCCCTCATCAGAGCCTTCCCCAGACTGGCCCTTGTTCCTCCCCAACCTCCTCACTGTCCGAATCTCCTGCCAGATCCACTGTCGGGCCACAACACTTTGTGCCATTCTCTGCTCTGCCCGTCCTTCCAATGACGTTGCTTTCTCGTTGCCGGTAAATCTCACTTGACCCTTCCCTTTGAATCTCTGAATGGCTGGACCTCGGCCATTGTGTTGTCAGAAGAATTTCCTGTTGATTGTATTCCACTGGTTGTGTTTATTCTTTGGAAAGATTTCTTGAAGTTCTGCAGATCTGAAAATTTTGCTTTTCTTTTTTTTTTTTGGGTCTGGGAGGGAGCCGCTAAACATTGGGTGGGAGTAACAAGACGTCCTAAGGCCCCGTCGTTAACGTCGCGCGGTTGAACTTGCAACAGAGAATTCAAAGGCTTGTAGAAACAATCATTTATTTTTAAAAAAAAAAATACAACAACAATTCCCTGTCTGCTGGAGTCTTCCTTTTCCCTTTCTCTCCCCAACCAATAGGAAGGCGATGTTTCTTTTCTATTCATCACCTTGTAAGGTTTCTCACGGCATTGAGGATGACCTAGGACCCAATCTGGGTCAGTCGCCAGGACCAAAAATTCGGTCTTCTCAGCTTTCGGGATTCGTGTTGGAGCCTCATCCTCAGGGAACTTCTCTCCCAGCGGAAGGTGTCATGGGGATGGGCTCCAGCATGAATCCAAAAGTTTAGCAAAATAAAACTCTGGTCCCGGTGACCGACCTTGATTGGCTCCTGCAACATTATCCTGGGATATGTGTATGTGTATGTCTCAGGACTACTTATATACATATATGGCTCAGGACCAAGCTGTCTCCAAGATCGTCTCCTACCTTGCGTCTCCCTGTGACCGGTAAGATCCCACAGGGTCGGTCTCCTGCGGGTTCTGTCAGCTAAACAATGGCGGCTGGCGGGCCCACGGGAAAGGGCCTTCTCTGTGGCTGCTCCGGCTCTCTGGAACCAACTACCTCCCAAGGTCCGGACTACCTCCACCCTACTGGCCTTCCGCAAAGCTGTTAAAACTTGGCTTTTCCGGCAGGCATGGTGCTGTTGATCTCGCTATTGCGACTCAGTGAGATCCGGCCCCAGACGGGATATGAATGTTTGTTGTAGTTTTACTGTTTTAAATCATTTTTTAAATTTGATATATTTTATTGTATTAATTTTTTGTTGTGAGCCGCCCGGAGTCCTTTGGGAGTTGGGCGGCATATAAATTTAAATAAATAAATAAACAAACAAACAAACAAATAAGACTTAACTGATATGGGGAGTTCTGTAATTTAGCAATATAGAGGGGTACATACATGTTAGGAACAAACTTACGTTCATATAATAAATTGGTAAGATATTCATATTTTAGGCAGCTTTTAGTTCACATTCATGTATGCACACCTATGATGTTATTTGTGCATCTAATATTTTCTTACCAAATAACTTTTTTGAAGTTGCTTTGCTGGTTTGGGTAGAGCTATTCAACATAACACCTACCATTTCTTTCTACTTTAATTAAGAGCTACTAATGAGCACTTTTGGGATACTATGAATCATCATATAAATTCTGTAACCTAGTTTTTATTTTACAAATGTTGCATTAATCCTACAAAAACAGTGTTCAAAGGGTTTTTTAAAAGAACATTTTACAAACCATAGCAAATAACAAAAACTCTATTTTTACTGATTGATTGATTGCAGATTGCCTGCTTAGAAAAACAATCACAAAACTGAACAGGAAGAAATGAATTAACAAAACAACCCATGAACAATGTAACAGCAAAAATACTATCTGGCTGTTGGCTTGAAGGTTCTACCAAATTCACAGTGCACTCACTGTAATGCTCACCAAACAACACAACAGTTTTCATATGCAGTAATCTGAAAATTCAGAAGCATAGCAACACTTTTTTATAAAGTGATTCTTTGCATGTGCCAACCAATGTGAAAAAGAAAGTTGAACACACACAAAACTCACAAGGATGATTTATATTACAACTCCTGGATTCACCACAGCAAAGATGGGAAAATAGCTATAATTAAAACAATTACATACTTATTTATATGGCAGGCATTTTTTTATCATGGCCAAAAATGCTTTGCAATTGCTTGAACAGGTGTTTCACTGGCTCTTCCTTACCCCCTCTTCCACCTCCTCCTCCTAACTGACTTCACCCAATGACAGCAATGATGAAATTTATGCCTGTTTAACAATGTGAAAGAATACAGAGCTTGCCATAGGAATAGAGAAGGAAGTAAGAAATTGTTAAGGGGTAACTTGCAGAAAAGATAACACCAACATGAAAAAGAAAAGTGTGAGAAAGGAATTCAAAACAATATTGGCTTGATTTTGTTTAATATATGATAGGATAGAGAAAAATATAGAGAGGCTTTCAATATTCTGTTATTCTACATTACTATAATAAAGAATCCCTATTGTGTTGCCTACCTCAAACAATCCTTCAGGTCTCCATGGCATGGAAGCATTTAAAAACAAAAGCAAAAACAACTAACCAAATCACCAAACCAATCACAGAATGTCATGAAGCAGCATGGCACAAAGGGTGATTTACTTGAAAACAATTTTGATTTTGGAACATTATACAATAATTTCAATATGCTAGCAGACTATAGCAGATTCAGATTATAAACACTTTTAATTTATTTATTTTTGTGCTGGTCAGGGAAAAAGAGACGCCCGTCCCTTGTAATCAACATGGAAATGCAGTAAACTGGGAGAAATTTTCTGCACTAAAAGTGCAGAATGCAATTATTCCCTGCAAAGAAACACAGAGGATTTGCAACAGAATGATATGCATTTCAAGGCTCCAATGTGTAGCTACATTGCTTGAAACAGGTGGCAGAACAAGGTTTTATCTTCCATATGTTTAGGATAGAAATACAAAGTATTGTAGTAATGAATGATATATGCCTTCAAAACTCACTGACTGTGCTAAAATGCCTCTACCTGAATGTGCAGCATAGAAACCTAATTTAAAAAGAGCTGAAGAAAACAGCTAGTTGCATTTCTGCCAATGAGTTGCATTCCTGGCCTATAAAATGTTTAACCAATTGCTTTTTATTCATAGAAGGTCTGACAAAAGAACAGTCATGTATTCTATGTATACATCTTTAACTAGATTGTATTAGAATTAAAATATGTGAAAGGGAAAAAATCAGAGTATTTTGGAAGATGATTTGCAAAGCTGGATTCAACTATGGATAATTTAGCTATTAAGTTCAAATGGTGTTTAGATATATCACACAGCCAATTGATCATTGTTATAAATCTGTAAGCAACGTATGAAAGCCAAGTTTATTCCCATGAAGCAACTGTAGTGCTAAATAAGTATGGTATTGCTTATTTTCCTCTTGAGGAAGCTTATATATTACAAGGAACAGCAACATTATAGCTATTATACACAAGCCTTCCAACTGATTCTCTACAGGTTAACAGTTGAACTACTGGTTCAGGGATGGGGCAGGAGGTAGAGATTTTGTCCTTTTTAATTACTCCTATTGCAAACTCTTCTATGATGGAGTGAGAAGAAGTATGCTTTACTGCCCTGACTCCCCAACTCTCGAGAATTAAGCCATTCCTTGGATTCTCTTCAGCACACTGAAGAAAGGAAGGAGTGCCACCTTGTTGGGTTAAAGTACTTTGGGATTAGTGGCCTACCTGGCAATAGATTTGTTCTTGAGTGTGCTGTTGCCCCAAAGTAGTTAAGCAAACACAACACAATCTAAGAAACATTAGTAACGTTTGGGTAGAGAGCATGAACTTCTGTGATAAAAATCTTTATCTATACTTCAGATAATTTTCAGAAGGAAAGGATCTCAGCAGTTACTGGTCCAATTCTGTGCTTGGTGCAAACTTTGCTAAAGGTTGGTTATTCGGCTTTTTTTTAAGACTTCCAGTGAAGGAGAAATTCCCATTTTATGAAATAGCCTATTCTACTGGTGATAGCCATTACTGTTAGAAAATTTCTCTCAATATCTAGACTGAATCCATAATTGGATCTGGTTTTGCATCTCCTGGGCAAGAGAGAACACATCTGACGGTACTCTAACAGAACAGAACTGGTAAATACTGTGTACCATCTTGTCATGTGATTTCAGAGAAAGAAATATAGAAAGGACCTGTCCTAACAATTTTAACAATCAGTTAAAATTGGGAAGTTTGTACTTTCAGATGTGTAAGATTCCATTAATATAGCCTTACAATAAAGTAGAATTATTTAATCTTGTTGTGCTTCCTGACTAGCTTACCTGGGAACACTGACACCTAGTTACTGCATGGACTAATCCATGTACTTTTCTTGGCAAGATGAACAAAAGTGGCTTGCAGTTGCCGTCTTCCTAGAGATGAGAGAGAGCAACTAGTCCAAATTTACCCAGCTGGCTTCATTCCAATAGGAAAGTAGAACTCATCGTTTCCAGTCTGGTACCTTAACCACTATACCAAAGTGACTTTCAGTGTAAATCTAAGCAGGTTATTTTCCTGCAGCTTTTTATTGCTGACAGCCTGTAAATTCCAGGATGAGATGTTAATGCTATTTCTGTTGGACTGTCTTGGCTCATATTACTTCTGGCAAAGGTTTTACAGTCAGTTTAATACAGAGAACTAAACAAAACTGTATGACTTCTCTCTAAGGAGCAGATGTGTCACTCAGCTACTTTACATTCAAAATCTTCAGTTCCACTTTGTCTTCTTTATATTGCTGGGAATAATTTTCTATATGTATGCATGTTTTAATCTAGCCTCTCAGCTAGATTTAATTATCCAGCACTGTTTCAGAAAATACAAAATTCAGGCTGCTTACTGGTAGCTGTAAATAAAGCCCATTTAATAATCAACTATATATATATATATTATTGAAGGTAAAAAATACAAAGAAAAAATTAATACAAACACACACACACACACATACACACACAGGAATTCCTGAAAAAAGGAATGCAAATAAAAAATAAAATAAAAATTTAAATAAAATAAATAAAAAGTACTGACAGAATTTAAAAGGTGGAGGGAGAAGAAAAAATATATAAAGAAAAATATATAAACCTCATGTCTCTTCATCAAGACAAGTACAATTTCAGTAACATTACCTTCTCTAGGATTGCAACCAAAATCCTTGCTATCCCATATCTTTTATGTAAATAATAAAACCTCATCATTCATTCTTAATCAGCAAATCCATTAAGAGCCAGAAATAACTATATTTTGACCTTAAACAAGTAAATTAATTTCATATTCCTTTCCTTTTCACAGTAACTTATTATTTTCTCTAAACAAAAAAACTCTTCGTGCCAGGTCTTATCTCTTACATATAAACAAATCTTTAAAGCCTCACCATTCAAACTTAATCAAGAAAAATACAACATATTCAAATTTAATTCTTTCATATACTGTTCCATAATTAATTTCTTATCATCTTCTCTTCATCTCTGTTTAACATCTGTTTCACAAGTTTAACACTTTTTTTCCATTTCAATATGTATTCCTTTTAAGTAGTGTCCTAAAAGCTGATTTCATTCTCTTTCTTTTTTTTCCCAAGAATCCCTTCATAAGTGTAATACATCTCTTTGGTAAATTCAAAATAAAAAAAGTGTCCAAGTCACTCTTCTGAGTTGAAATCCACACAATGAAGTCACTTTTCTGATTTATTTTCAAATGAATAAGTCTGTCCCTTTTAGTTATTAAAACATCAGTCAGTTTCATTTTAAAGTCTTGCATACCATTTTTGTCAATATCATTCTTGTATCCTTTCCATTTAATATCCATATCCAATAGTCTGATTCTCAGTTGTGTTCTTTTCCTTTCTCATTTTTTGAACAATTTTTATAGTTATGGATAATATTAAGAGAAAGTTCTGACTACATTGTTGCTTAATATCCTTGATAATTTCCAGAGTTAACTTTTGTCCACTCTGTAATGGGTCTTCTCCTTTAACTATAATTCTTAGTTCTTTCTGGCTCCTTCTAGTAACCAGCTTTCAAGGTCTCATCTTATCATTTTTCTTTCTAAGCCACAACATTTTCCCAGAAAAATTCAAAATCTTCATATATTTTAATAGGATTCTAAACAAATCAAACCAAGTATATTAATATTTTTTTCAAAATCTTATTAACAGTCAATTTGGCCCCTTAGTCTTCTTAAAACTTTCAGAATTAACAATTTTGCTTCTTATTTTCAAATAATGTTTTTCCTTTAAATTCTTAAAGTTACATAAATCTTCTTTCTCTGATGATTGAATGAAAACAGACGTTGTCTTACCTGAATGTCCATTTTCATTGCACTGTGAGGATAATCCAAGCATGTGTTATCTCTCATCTATTTGCCAGAGACTGACTGTAGATTTTTTTTCTTTTTTTGTTGACTGCGCCTCCTCTGCTAGGCTGAGCTTCAGTTTGTTTCACGAAGGTGCAGTCATCCAGTGGGTCTAAAAAAGGAAGCAGAAAGGAACCCACTCCGGGTCCCAGGTAGGAAGCCGAGAGGGTGGATTGGATTATCCTTGCAGAGCAATGAAAATGGATGTTCAGGTAAGACAACATCTGTTTTCCAGTGCGCTGCTTGCATAATCCAAGCGTGGGATGTACCCAAGCTTAAGGTTACAGAGCGGGAGGTTGACTGCTCCCTGAACCCTGGGTGGAATCCACACTCTGCAACACCTGCTGTACAAAGGACCCCTCAGCCAAGGCATAAATGTCCAATTTGTAATGTCTTATAAATGGAGACAATGATGACCAAGTGGCCGCCCTACAAATGTCACTGACAGATGCCCATGTAGCCCACACTGCCGTTGTGGCAGCGCTTCGAGTAGAATGTGCTAAAATCCTTTCAGGTAAAGGTTTGGCCTTGAGCTCATATGCTTTCAAAATGCATGCCTTCAGCCAACAGCCCACCATAGAGGAGGAAACCCTCCTGCCGATTGGTGAATAGACACAAAAAGAGCTTGTCTGTCAAAACAATGCCGTTCTTTTAATGTACCTGTAGAGGGCCCTCCTAACGTCCAAGGTGTGCCATCTTTCTTTCAGTGCGTGGTTTGGAGCTGGACAGAAATCAGGCAAAATGAGCTCCTAGGCACGGTGAAACCAAGAGTTCACCTTGGGCAGCAAGGAGGGATCCATCCGCAGTACAACCCTGTTTGAATGGAAAATACAGAGGTCCTTTCATACAGATAAAGCAGCCAGTTCAGATATCCTCCTGGCCGATGTAATTGCCAAGAGAAAGGCAACTTTGAGAGTCAGGAAGTAGAGGCTGATGGAACCCAGCCGCTTAAATGGTGAAAGACATAAAAGCTTGAAGGACCAAGGGAAGGTCCCACATTGGGTAGCGCTGCATTACTGGGGATCGAAGATTTGTAGCCCCCTGAAGAAAACTGCGAACCCTTGGATGTTGCGAGAGGGTATGGTGAGAGTCACAGATAAGTACAGTAGACAAAGCCACAATCTGCTGACATAGAGTGGTGGGGGCTAACCCTTTGTCCAGTCCCACTTGTAGGAATTTGAGGACTTCAGGTACTGATGCCGAAGTTGGGTCAACATGCTTCTGGAAACACGAAAGACAGAAAGATCGCCAAGAAGCATTGTAAATCCAGTTTGTTGACACATGCATGGATGCCTGTATGGTTTGTATCACCTTCCCTGAAAAGTTATCCTTCCTCAGGAGGATCCTTTCAAGTTTCTGATGGTCAACTGGTGCCCCCAGTGTAACTGATCTGCCCTTGGACGAGATAGGTTAACAGGTCTCAGCAACATTGCTTCAGTGTTAGAGGCAACCTGAAGGTAAGGGCTGTGTGCCTTCTTCTGAGCCCTGACTCCCTAGGCTGCTCCACTGCAGGACAAGCCAAGAAGGCTGGAGCTCAATCGCGCTCCCAGAGCCGCGAAGCTGCTAGAAATGTCAAGAGTTTGCCTCGGTAGACCGCACAGTGACTCCGGAGCTGCCCACGCAGTCGGAACTGAAAGGTGGGGGCAGTTATACCAGTGAACTGGACAAACCAGCTCCTTTACTGGCAGCTAAAAAACAATGAAGAATCACTCTCTCGCTGTCCAGAGGAGCCCTGAAAGGGACACCACTCCGGAAGCTGCCACAGGTAGTCTGGGGCGGTGGTGGCCGGCCTGCAGCCCCAGGAACGACCCACACACTGCTGGCAGCTAAGGGCGCAGGAATGTGCCAAAGGCAACCCTGTGAAAAGTCCTCAATTTTAATTCCTGCTTCAGCTCCACAGATGAAAAATCCAAGATGGTAGAATCTACTCAATCTATTTGTCAGAGCAACTAGACAGAAGTCTCTCTAACTAGACTGAGTGAAATAATCTGAGGCTCAGCCTAGCAGAGTAGGCGTGGTCAACAAAAAAAGAAAAAACTCTACATTCAATCTCTGGCAAATAGATGAGAGATAACCCGCACTTGGATTATCCAAGCACCATACTGGAAAATCACTCAGTATAATAAAGCATGTCCTTCTGAAGGTTTTCTCTTTAATCTGCAAAGTAGTTCAGAGAGCTGATTAATTCAGTGGGTCCTCTTTTTGCCATGGTCATTGACTCCACAGCAGTCTGCCATTGCTTCCCATATATATTATTTCCAACAGCCAAGATTAAAAAAGAATGTAACAGGCATTTATAGGATAACTTATAAAATATAAAAGAATTCATAGGAACAGGAATCAAACACACATCATTGGACTAAAATGCAGATCGATGGTTTCACAATGAAAAGACAGCAATTTAGGTATCTCATTGGTCTTCCCAGGATTATGTGCAAAACTAGAAAGAGGTATCAGTTCAGTGGTGGGTTGCTACCAGTTCGCCTGGATCTGGAGAACCGGTAGTGGTGGCAGGTTCCGCCCACCTGTCCAGACATCTCTGAGCATGCGCAGAAGCATCCGTGTGCGCATGAGCACGTGCACCCGCGAGCAAACCGGTAGTGACCAAAATTGAAACCCACTACTGTATCAGTTCCAATGCCACCCTATCATACCTGACTTTAAAAAGAAAAAGACCTTAATGTCTCTTGCATAACAGTTGTAAAAACTAAATTCAATTAAATAACCTGACACAGATACTGAATATAGAGAATGAGATTGCTGGGAGAACTCAGAAGCTATCTTAAGAGCTCTATTCTACTTTGCACATAGAAAATGTCTTCCACTGATTTAAAATCTTCTGAAACTAAGGTTTTTTTCCCTCTCAGGAGTGATCACCTTTCTGCAACCTTTAAGGAGGGTGCTTCTCCACAACATAAAATATCATATTTACAAGCCACTCTAGGCTCTAATAATCCTAAATTCTTGGTGTCAACTATTATTAAGAACAATAATGTTACACAGTACAATTTCATATTTTACTTAATAATAGCCACCCAGGGTTGCTCAATAAGACAATTTTCTCATAACAAAATAGAAGATTTAGGGAAGGAAAATTATCCTTTGGAATTTTTAGCCAATTAATTCAAACATTGAGCATGTTTACAGTTAACTCTAGGCAGGGAAAAATAGTTTTGAAACTGGTTTTGTAAATGCATTACTGTTATTTATTGAGGGCAACTGGATGGCAAATTTCTGATAACAGAAGTTCCTTAGAACATTAGTTTGTTCATTTTATAAAACTATGATAAAAACGTTAAGAGATCTTGAATGGTGGGTTGTTGGGGTTTTTTTGCTGTTCATGGAAAGAATATATATTATTTTCAGATGGTCTCTGACCACAGAACATTTCTCAAATAACCAAGAGCGCTGCTTAAATGACAATTATCCTACAAACAATTATGTGATGGAATATTACAGAAATATGTGGAGTAACTATATGAAAAGTATGAAAAGGGATTCCTTGTGGAATGACTATGTGAAAGAAATATTTTTTAAATTACTGTACTGCAAAAAACAATTATGAGATGTATAATGAGAAAAATAGCTGTAAATAATGTAGTCAAACAGTATAAGGAACAGTTAAGATAAAGAAATAAAAAATGCAGAGCAATTTTGATGTCAATAAACCAACTGTTTAGAAAATGATATATATGAAATATCTAGAGCAAGTGTGATTAAAAATAAAAGTTACACAAAGATTGGGAAGAAACCAATTTTAGGGAATATTGAAACAAGTATTTTAGATATTTGAATGGGTGTGGCACAGGGGTGAAATCCAGCAGGTTCTGACAGATTCTGGAGAACTGGTAGCAAAAATTTTAAGCAGTTTGGAGAACCGGTACCAAAAATTTTAAGCAGTTCAGAGAACTGGTACCGGAAATTTTGAGTAGTTCGGAGGTTTCAAATACCACCTCTGGCTGGCCCCAGAATGGGGTGGGAATGGAAATTTTGCAGTATCCTACCCCTGCCATGCCCACCAAGCCACGCCCACCAAGCCACACCATACCCACAGAACCGGTAGTAAAAAATTGGATTTTACCCCTGGTGTGGTAGTAATATATTACACATGCTAATGAAAAGGAAGTCACGATTGCTGTATCTTGAAAAATTGTACAGCAAAATTGTATGTGCGTCTTATACTCTGGAACATCTTATATTCCAAAAAATACGGTACATACATACATTTAATTCCAATCTATAACTGAATTTCACTGCAAAACTATCCCAAGTAATTTGTATCATAGTAATTAGAGAATATAAACTATTCTGACTTTATAAACATAAATCATGTTTGATATAAATAGGATAATTTACTTTTACATCTATAGTTGAGTACCGTGTTTCCCTGAAAATATGACCCTGTCTTATTTTTTTGAACCCCAAAATAAGTGCTTGGCCTTATTTTCAGGGAGTCTTATTATCTTATTTCCAGGGCTTATTTTCGGGGAGTGCTTATTTTCGGGGGGAGCTTATTTTAGCACATGCAAAAGCCTGATTGGGCTTATTATCAGATGTCTTATTT
>JANHFM010001196.1:68984-87120 GCA_032468115.1 Grayia smithii
TCAATTGTGGTTTTTTGTTTTTTGTTTTGCTTTTATTGTTTTGTGTATGTTTTCTGTTTCTTTTAAGCCGCCCCGAGTCCCTCGGGAGATGGGCGGCATATAAATGCCATTAAATAAATAAATAAATGTGATTCATTACAATCTAGTATTAACATTTAGAAGTCTCTGGGGACTACCAAAAGCCCACCCCTGACTTAATTGATATTGTTTGTACTGTTCTCTCACAGGACATTCAGCCCACTGGGGAGGAAAAGAGAGATGGGGGTAGGAGGTGGGGGAGGAAAAGACTGAATGGGTGAAATTAATTCATTTATAGAACAAATAAGCCAAAAGAGTGGTACAATATTTTCAACAAATTTCATTATCTGATCATCTGAGTCAGTGAATTATTTTTCATAAAGTTGTGTGGATAGCAGAAAAGTCAAGTTATAACATATCTATTTTTCATGGGGATACAACATTGTCTGTCTGTCTGTCTATCTATCTATCTATCTATCTATCTATCTATCTATCTATCATCTAATTTATATAGCCCCCCCCCCTCATCTCATTCAGTGAGGGACTAGACCAGTAGTGGGTTGCTCCCGGTTCTGTCTGGTTCTTAGAACCGATAGTAAAACCAGTGGGAGGCTCTGCCCACCCGCCCCAACGTCACCACGGGGTGATCTGCGTATGCACAGAAGCTTCTATGCATGTGCAGAAGCATGCACTCGCGCTTCCGTTGCGAACCATTAGTAAAGTTAAGTGGAACCCACCCCTGGACTAGACCAGTTTGCTAGGTAAGTTCCTTTTGGAAATGGTTTGCCCTTACCTCCTTCCTATGGCTGAGATTCAGTGACTGGCCCCGAATCACCAGCTGATTTTGTGCCTAAGGCAGGGGTAGAAGTCACCATCTCCCTCTTTCTAGCCTGATTCTTTAACACTACACCAAACTGACTCCATGGCATACATAATAAAACCATCAAATGCATTAAAAAACCCAATGAAATAAAACCAAAATAAATCTAGAACATTAAAAATCAAATGGCAGAAAGACATGCAAGAACGTCCATCCCATTTAAGCATCCTATAACCATCTAGCAGGCTTCATTTTATCACAAGAGTCCCAGGATAATTGACAAAATCATGTTTTAAGGACCTTCTGGAAGGCCTACAGGGTTGGAACCAGCTTCACCTCAGAGGAAATGAAGTTCTTCCTAGGACAGAAAAGGCTTTCTTCCAGGTCCTGCTCACAAAACTCCCTGATTGATAGGAGTCATTAACATCCCTCTTCCTGCCAGGCCTGGTAGGACAGGTAGGTGTAACTGGAGAGAAGCAGTCGTCATATAACCCAGTCCCATGCCATATAAGATTTTAAAGATCATAGCCAGCACCTTGAATCCAGAAGCAAATTGGCAATCAATGCACATTACACAACTATCTGCACTGCTGCATCTTGCATGGCTGAAGCTTCCAGATAGCCTTCAAGGCCAACCTCATGTAGATTGTACATTAGAAATTCTGTTTATATAAAGCACCACATACAGAGCAAACAAAGAGTACAGTCACCATGTGCTTTACTGCTCAACTATTTCAACTGTAACAGGAAACTCTACTCAGAACAAGAGCATAGAGTTTTTACCATAGATCCAAACTTGTCAATACCGCCATCTACTGGCCAAATATTATTGTTGTTGTTGCATAGAAATACATTCCAACCAGTGGTGGATTGCTCCTGGTTCTGTCCAGTTCTATAGAACTGGTATTAAAACCGGCACCCACTCGCCCCAACATCATCATGGGCGATCTGTGCATGCTCAGAGGCTTCTGCACATGCATGCGCACGCTCCCATTGTGATCCGGTAGTAAAGGTAAGTAGAACCCACCCCTGATTCCAACAATGAATTCCAACATTGTATACAACCATGGATACATCTTTTCAAAAAGCATCTATCAAGGAAATTAACTGGGGCAGCCTTCTGTAACAAATTTAGCTGGATCTTTATGACTTTATGATCTTCTGCCAACCTAGCAGTTCGAAAGCATGTAAAAATGCAAGTAGAAAAATAGGGACCACCTTTGGTGGGAAAGTAACACTGTTCCATGCGCTTTTGCTGTTTAGTCATGCCGGCTGGCTCTTTGGCTTTCAAACGGAGTTGAGCACCACCCCCTAGAGTCGGGAACAACTAGCACATATGTACAAGGGGAACCTTTACCTTTACTTAATATTGGGTTGTTTTTTTAAAAAACTGAAATCTTTTTTTCTCTTTCCTTTATGTAATTACATGCTTTTATCCTTGAAACAATGTCAAAGTGAGTAATATCAATATTAGTATCATATTCAGATTTTTATAGATTTCTAGTTATTTTCAGAACAATCCTATACATTTAATTAAGGAATGAAATAATGAATTTCAATGTTTATGAAAATTGTAAACTCCCTATTAATTTATAGACATTTTAGTCTTTATCCACTATGTTTCTATCTTCTTTCCTTTTATACAGCTATTTAATACTGTTCTTGCAATGTTCCAATAAACAATTATCATTAATGGGAGTTCAGAGGCGACTGCTCTAGTCCTTTGGAATAGCCTCCCACCTGAGGTCTGAAGACAGGGCTCTTCCCTTAAGCACTGGGCTAAAATAGGAGACTGAGTTGGTGCCGGGAGGTGGTGGTGGTGGTGGTAATTCTGTTTTTAATCCTTGCTTTTATGGATTCTTGTGAGCCACTTAGAATCATTATATGAGATAGGTAGCCATATAAGTCCTACGGATGGATGGATGGATGGATGGATGGATGGACAAAAAATCAAACCAAAAATAATTACTTTTAGTATTCCCACAATAAAGAATGCTGCACACTGCTTTTAAAAATCCTGCACTGTGTCCCATAATAAGGAAATAACAAATCAATACTTTAAGCTACAACGTAGAATAAACCACTATTAGCTTTTACATAATGTGCTATCATCTGCCAAGTGATAACCTACCACTTAGTATAGAAATAGAAAGTAATGGTATCTATCCACATTGCAAACTTACTGCCGGAAAATGACACAGTTTTGGACTGTAGTCACTTTAGATAATTCTGCTGCAACTTCAAGATTTATACTCCTTAAGTTTTATTTTTTTACTTATGGTCAGGAAAGTTCTTTTATCTGTTATAGGATACATATTGTTATAGAATACATATTGGAAGAAATGTATTGCTGGAAATAAACATTCTACTTCCACTCTGAAATTTAAAGTTGTCACCTATCAGAAAAGTGATAGCAACGAGCAAAGCTAACATCAAACTATAAATATGGAATTTGAAATTTTAATGGGGGGGGGGAGCTAGGAGACATCCTTAAATATCCTTCTACCACTCTCCATTTATCCTTGTAAAATGTCTTCTCTTGATGCTAACTCTTCACAGGGGGGTGGGAAAGCCTCTAGAGTGGTACAGTCCCACAGGTATTTGTTGATAAATATGAAGTAGTAGTCTCTTTATTAGGTTCACTGACCAGCATTTTATATATTTTTGTCAAAGGTTTCAAAGCTCAAATGAAAATAAACGTTTTCTGGAAGGTAAACAGAAGGAAATAAAATTATTCAGAATGCAAATACCATAGGTACAAACAATAAAAGTAAGTAAGATAAAAACTAAATAAGCAAGATAAAAACAAGTAGCAGCATTGAAAGTATTTAAAGAACATTTATTTATGAGGTCCTAAAATAGCAATTTCCCCATAAAGCAGTGGCAAAGCAATCCTGTAACTCACCAAGAGGTGTTAGGGTTCCAGTTTGACAGTAAAAAGCAAATCATTCTCAATATAAAATAAAGATATATAAAAAGATCTTCCTCAGAATAAGTAGAACATCTGTTAGCAAATTTTGACATGCAAAATTCAAAAAGCCTTACGTGAAATGAGGTGGTTATTCAGAAATATTCAACAGTTTAAATTTCCTTAACACTGGTTTTGGAGTGTCTCCAAATTCATTATAACAACAGTACAATCATTGCTGCTAAATGATACATAGATTGAAGAAAATCAATTCCAAGAACCACTTCTACAAAATAACTTTTATTAAAACATAGTTTACCCGGTATTTAAAAGCAAGGTTAATTCTATCACTCATGCAATGTATGACAGATTCTCCAGAAGCAAGGCCTATAAGCAAATTTTGAATTCATTCCTTTCATTATCCAAATCACTATGTTATCTTGGTTGAGAAAAAAGCCTTTAACTTCCATTCATAAAAATCTACTGCTGCTAGCATACTTGGTATCTTTATAGTAATTCTAGAAAACAGATGTATGTTTACAGAGGATTATAGAAGAAATCAAGAGAATCAACTAGTTCAATCCTCTGCTATGTACATATTTTATTAATAATAAATAATAAAACATATTTTATTAATTGAATACAAGAACATAATTAAACTATCTTTAAAAAACATACAGTATCATTTTCTCCAAGGAGAGAACAAATGAAACACATGAATAGTTGCTTGTTTTTTGTTTTTTTTAAATTTTAAGTCTAGATTTTTGTAAACACTTTTGGCTAACCCAAGTATATGAAAAAGTGTATTTTATGTTAGATACAAATAAAACAAGAATTATAGTTTATATATTTGTTTCATTTGCTCTACACAGCTAATACCCTTTTTTCTTTTTAGATTATTATGTGTGTTGTACATGGTCTAATTCATCCCCTCTTGCATATAAACCAATACATGTGTATTTATCTTTCTCCGTATTGGCTGGAGACATCAGCCAGACTGGGTTGAACATGTCAATCAGCCAAAGGACAGAGTCTGTCAAATTTGTTTAGTCCCGCCTCCTTACCAGGGAACTCTCAGCTTTCGGCTCAGTCCTTCAGCAGGACGGTCATGTTGGACCCAGTCTCTGACTTTTCTTCTCTTGCCTTGTCTTGTACTTGATTGTACAGGACTGTCTGTGGTTTTGAGTATTGTGTTTGCTGGTAAATGTGCGTGTGTTTGTCAGGCTGCCTGGTGGCTAAAAAGGGGGGGATTAATTTCCCTTCCCTTCGCGGCAGCAGCAGCTGGCTTATTTTGGCTAGGTTCCCTGGCTGTGTTTTTCCTCATTTATTTTGAATTGTTTATCATTTTCTGTGAGCTCAGTGGCCAGGGAGGGCAAAGGAGGCATGCAGGAGCTTCGCGCCCCATTTCCGCCTCATGTTTAGCTGCACATTTGAATTTCACTGCTGTGGCCTGACAATAGTGTTGGCCTCTTTAATTTCACGCCTTAGCCCTTTTATGGGCCCTCAGCACGCGGGCGGCCTTTTCTAACATTGCTGTGGCCGTCCGCAGAGATTTTTCCCTTCCCGATGCCTTTGGGCTGAACGGATTTGGGCCGGCTCTTGCTTATCGGGGTTCAGCAGCCGATTGCTGTCCAGCCCTTATTAGGGGCTCAGGAGTTTCGCACTCCGCCACTGCACTTGGCGATGTTCCCTGGCCAAGGCGAGGGGCCATTTTAAACTGCTGGAGCTGCTCGTTCTCTTTCCACAAGCTTCGGGCCTTAAAGTTGATTTGCTGGCCCGTTTACTTCAAGTTGCATTTTGGGTCCTTGTGGCAGCCCGTTCAGCCTGTGCTCTGTGAGTTGGCGCTCTCCCACCTACTAAGATTGCTTTTGTCAGGCCTCTAACATTTCCTCAGCCACGAGGGCGAACAGCCATTTTAGGAGCTCTTTCGAGCCGTATTGGCAGGCCATTGGGCTAGCCTTGCCTTCCCAATCTGCAACCTTACTTGGGTAGTTAATTCAGCCCTTGTCCCACCTTATCTGGGGAGCGTTAATGAAGCTTTGGGCCCACCCTATAAGGGGGGCGTTGGATTTTGGGCTTTTAGATTTTTGGACAGCCAGGCCATTTGTGGTCATTGTCGTCCCTTTTAGGGGGACCCTTTGAGTGGCAGTCAGCACCTATTCGCTACTACCTGACATTATGCCCAAGGCAAAGGCTAAATCAAACAGAGCGAGAGAGGAGGAATCCTCTATTCCCCTAATGCTGTGGCAGAGCAAGATCAGGCTAATTTGCAGATTGCCTTGAATGAAACACAGTCTCTGAGCCCAGGGTTCAGCACACGCCCAAAACGCATTCTAAGGCGGTTCAAAGGCACCAGTGCAGGAGGAATTTGGCCTTACAAAAGCTTTGTAATAAGGCTAGCAAACAATCTGGGGATCATCCTCGGGCCTCTTCACCTGCTATGAGTTCTGTCCAAGTCTCCTTGGGGGTCTGCCAACTGAATATCCCAGCTGCAGCTCTGTGGGGTGTCCAGCCTTCCTCTACTCCTGCTCCTCCTACTCCTGTTGCTCCCGCAGAGGCCATGGCGATGGCTATTCTGCTGGAATTTCAGGCCTTTGTGGCCCAGGCCATTAAGAAAGGTCTTACTGAGGCTCTGGCGCAGCCCCGGCATGTTTCACCCCCTGAATCCAGCAGCCCCGGCATGTTTCACCCCCTGAATGACAAGGAGGAGGACCTTTCTGATCAGGAGGTCCGGCCTGTATGTGCAGTGGGTGCATTGACTGGTTCTGGTGGGGGCGCTTACTGTTCCCTAGATGATATTGACAGGGCAGGGGATGATCTATCTGAGGATGAAGGGCTATTGCCTGAACAGTCGCCATTTACTGAGCTGTTTCCGCCCGTGATTTTCAAATTGCTTCTTCATAAGGCAACAAATGCTGCTCGTCTGGGAGCATTACCAGACGGTGAGGTGCCTTCGACTTCTTCAGATAGCCCTCTGCCCCTATTTTGTGAACCATCTAGAAAGGTGGACATAGTTCCTGCGCCTCCTCTATTTGTCTCAGTCGTGAAGCAGCAGTGGGCGGTTCCAATCTCCACTCCCTTCCAAGTTGGATAGAAAATTTTTTAACATGGCTCCTGAATTAGAATCTATCTTGCAAGTTCCTGTGGTTGACTCTCCGGTTGCTGCACTTCTGCCTACATCCCGGGCGAGCCATAAGAGGACTTACGCCCTGAAGAGAGGAAGTTGGATCTGACCTTACAATGAGCTCATCAGGCTTCTGCATGGGCGGTGCGGTCCTCCTGCACCGCTTCTTTCTTCAATCGAGCTACTCTGGTCTGGCTTCAACAACTGAGAGAGCGTCTGCCCCTGGAGAATACGAGACTTCTACAGGACGTGAACAAAATTATTGCAGCGCTTCAATTTTCTGCAGACATGATGTTGAATACTTCATGCTTCACCTCCAGATCCTTGGCTACTGCTGTCCACTTGTAGACTGTTCTGGCTTCGGCACTGGCCAGCAGACATTTGCCACAAATGGTGTTTGGCTTCTACCCCCTATGTTGGGGGTCACCTAATTGGTCCGGCCTTGGATCCACTGCTGATGGAGAACAGAGACAAGCGGAAGGTTTTGGCTCCTGCCAATCGTAAGACGGAGTATCGTTATTCAGGGCCTTATCATCGACCCCTTCTCAACAGTCAGATTGGGGGACATCATCATCCCGGTCCCTCCTGTCTCCTGAAACCAGGTAGAGGGGTCCCCAAGATAGAGCTATTAGAGCCTTATTCTGGCCCTTTCGAAGGGGAGGGGGCCATCCTTACCGCTGCCAGCGTTAATGCCTTGTCTGATTCTCCCATCGGGGGCAAATTGGCCCTTTACACTGACCGATGGGATCAGATAACTTTGGACGCTTGGGTCAGGGATACGCTAAGATCTGGTCTATCCCTTGAATTCGTCTCTACCCCTCCGACCTTTTTTATTCAGTGCCCTGCTTCTAATAATGCAACAAAGCGGGCTCTGATGGATTTGGCCTAATGACCTTCTGGACATTAAAGCTATCCAGAAGGTCCCTGTGGCCCAGAGGGGTCAGGGGTTTTATTCCATTCTTTTCTTGGTGCTGAAATCTTCGGGTGGGTGGAGACCTATTTTGGATCTTAAGCATCTGAAACGTTACATCGTTTATAGGTGTTTAAAGATGCATTCCTTGCATTCTATTTTAGCTGGCGTACAGAGGGGTGACCTCCTCAGTTCCACTGACCTCACTGAGGCCTATTTACATATACCTATCTCCCCTGCCCATCGCAAGTTTCTTATGTTTTGTCATGCCAGTATGCATTTTCAATACCGTGCTTTGCCCTTTGGGCTGTCCTCAGCCCCTTGCACCTTTACTAAGGTCTTGGCCATTTTGGCTGCCCACCTTCATGTTATTCCGGTCCATGTGCAATGTTACCTGGATGACATTTTAATTCAGTCTTCCTCGAGGCAGTTGGCCCTTCAGGACGTCCAGATAACTATTTCCTGTCTTCAGGAGCATGGTTGTTCTGTTAATTTGAGTAAGAGCCATTTAGAGCCGGTTACATGTATCTCCCATTTAGGAGTGATTATAGATTCCCTGGAAGGGAGAGTTTATCTCTCTGACGAGAGGTAGGAGAGTATCAGGGACCTAGTTAGGTGGGTCCGGGCGGAGAAGAGGGTGTCTCTTTCCCTTTTGTCGACGCTCTTGGGGAAAATGGTGTCAGCTATTAGGGTGACCCCATGGGCTAGGTTGCACCTCAGGGAGTTACAATGGTTCCTTCTCCCCTTTCACAAAGCGGGGAAGGGATCTTCCCAGGTGAAGGTCAGCGTCCCGCCCGCAGTTTTGCAATCACTCACACGGTGGCGGTCCCCAGCGTTAAGCAAGGGAGAGGTGTTCCTAGATCCTCCTCAATTCACCCTCACGACAGATGCCAGTCAGTTTGGCTGGGGACCCATTTACAGATGCAATTAGCGCAGGACCAGTGGTCTCGCCAAGATCTAGAGCACAGCATAAATTGGCTCGAATTGAGGGCAGTTTATCTTGCCCTATGCCACTTCCGGGAGCTGGTCCTGCATTCACATTTGCTCGTACTGACAGACAACACGATGACGAAAGTGCAGTTCAATCATCGGGGGGGCACGCGCTCTCAGAGCCTCATGTTAGAAGCGAGGCGCCTATGTCTTTGGGCGGAACATCATCTGATTTCTCTGAGGGCAGAGCATATTTCGGGGGTGCACAATCTTCAAGCGGACTGGCTCAGTAGCCGAACTCTCGATCAGGCAGAATGGCGGCTTCATTCGGATCTCTTTCATCAGTTAGTTCAGCATTTCGGTCCTCTGCAGGTGGACCTCTTTGCGATGCAGGAAAACACCCAGCTGCCGCGATTATACACCCAGTTTCCAGTCCCTCATGCAGAGGGCATGGACACGCTTCAATGTCCTTGGCCCCACGGTCTCCTATATGCCTTTCCGCCATTGTCCCTCATACCTTGAGTAATCCGTAAGATCTTGCAGGAGCAGGCGAAGATGGTATTTCTGGCTCCTCATTGGACCAGGCGCCCCTGGTTTGTGGATCTCAGGATGTTGTCTGTAGCTCCTCCTTGGAAGATACCAGCATTCGAGGATGCTCTCAGCCAAGGGTCGTTGGTGCACCCGGACATTCAGTGGCTCCAACTGACCAGTTGGCGCTTCAGCGGCATGCTCTGAGGGCTGACCACCTTCCGGACGATGTGATCCACACTATTCAGGCTTCGTGACACCCTTCTATGGAGCGAATATATTCGGCCACCTGGCAGGTCTTTTGTACGTGGTGTGATTGGGGTTCTCTTGATCCGGTACAGGCCTCTACTGAGCACATGCTTATGTTTTTGCAAGATGGTCTTTGACATGGGCTTTCTGCAAACACTCTGCACAGACAGGTGGCAGCATTAGCATCTGTGCTATCATGTGGCACTCTACCTTCCCTCTGCCAGTGCTGCACCATTATCCGACCTGGGATTTGTTGTTGGTCCTGTCTTCTCTAACAGCGGAGCCTTATGAGCCACTGAGGATGGTTAGCCTCCGTTTCCTGTAAAGTGGCGTTTTTGGTCACAGTGACATCAGCGAGGCGAATTTCGGAGATGGCTGCTTTGTCCATCCGCATTTTCCATCCTGAGCGTGTGGTCCTCCACTTTGACCCGGCATTTGTTCCTAAGGTGAATACACCCTTCCACAGGCTCCAAGAACTGGTGCTTCTGAACTTTTGCCCCAGACCTTCCCATCATTTGGAGCTGCGTTGGCATTGTCTGGATGTATGGAGGGCTCTCCGTATTTATATTAAAAGAACCGCGGAATTCAGGCACTTGGATGCGTTGTGTCTTTCACTCTGGCCTCCTTGAGGACCAAGGCTTCTCCTTCTACAGTTGGTCGATGGATCTGCCACACCATAGCCAAAGCGTATGACCTTGTTCACTGTCCAGGCCAGCTCGTGTCACAGCGCATTTGACACGAAGTGCCGCAACATCTGCTGCCTCGGCTACCCAGGCCTCATGGCTCAAGATCTGCAGGGCTTCCACCTGGACTTCACCTTCTCCTTTCATAAGGCACTACCGTCTGGATCAATTTGCTTCTGCCGATGCAGCATTTGGTCGTAGGGTACTGCAACGGGTGGTTGCCAATGAAGCGACCTTGGACCAGACTAGGGCCCACCCTTAATGGGACAACTAGTTTTGGTAGGTCCCAGTCTGGCTGATGTCTCCAGAAAATATGGAGAAGGTACATTGGTTCTTACCTGATACGTGCCTTCTCGTTGGCTGGAGACATCAGCCAGCCCCACCCTTTGTGTGTCTGGTCTTTTTGTTTCTTCCTTCGTTTTTCTTCTGATCTTCCACTTTTGGTCCAACATGTCGAGTCTGTCCAGTCCTTCTCGCCGAAAGCTGGGGGTTCTCTGGCAAGGAGGCGGGACTAAACAAATTTGACAGACTCGGTCCTTCAGCTGATTGACGAGTTCAACCCAGTCTGGCTGATGTCTCCAGCCAACGAGAAGGCACTTATCAGGTAAGAACCAATGTACTTTCTTGGAATAACTTGGAAAACCTCAGTTACACTTTTGAAACTGCCAAAACTTTCTAATTTTTAAGCGAGTTTGGGAAATTTCTTAAAAACGAAGTTTCCAGTCTACTTCTCTGTAATATAGTATCAGCCTGTTTCTATTATATCCTTTTTTTCTTTACGTGGATACATATATAAGCAATGAATATTCTTCTGACACTATACAAGGTAACTAAGGAACATTTTTTTTAAAGATAATGCTTTGATACTTTAACAGAGCTATGAAAATACAGCAAATTGCAGTATTTATTATCTTAATTTCAGTATTTTTCATAAATGAAATAGAACTGTATTGGGCTTTAGCTTTAAAAACTTAGCAATTCAAATCATGCTTCATTCACTACATGTTTTGAATGCTATCTCAGACATATGTTCCTATATAAAATTGTAATAAAGATAGAATACACATACTACTAGAAGCATCTCCTGAGTAGTTTTATTCAGCAGACAAAAGCAAGTGAAGTACATATCCCCTACCCTCCCAAATTTCCTCTGTATCCTCTGAAAAGTCTTTATAATGGTTGTGAAAACTCCTAGAAAATATTCAGAGAAAGATAAGGAATATTATCTTTAGCATTAGCATTTTTCCTCATTTGCAGTAGCATCCCTGTACTACATTCAAAATTTTCTATGGACACGTTCCCTTTATAAATGACAAACGGGTATATATATTAAAATCCATACCTATATGATTAACATAACTCATTTTGCTTTACTTTGTTTATAATTTATTTATAATTTTAACTTTTATGACTACTGACTTGTAGAAGACTTTTGACTGATGCAGTACTCTCATCAAACCCATGTAACTGGGTGACCAGCCATAAATAATAAAGTTTTTTTTCTAGTATCTGGAGAGCTACGAGACTGCTACAATAGGGCTTATTCCTACACAACTGTATTCATGCACATGTTCATTGTGCTTTGGTCAGAAGCAGGGGTCCCCAATTCCTGGTCTACAGACTGCCACTCATCCAGGATGCTAGGAACCTTGGCTCACAAGCGAGCAAAGTGTCAACTTTCTGAGTAATGCACACATTGAAAGCAGAACTCCGAGGCAGGTAGATTCCTCAAAGAATATATTTATTGGATACATCATATCGGCACAGCTGGTGAAAACCAACTCTAAAAGTTTCCACAGTTTTCACCTAATTAAAAGAGCAGAAGTTCCCCCCTCCCAGATGTCACTGGTCACATTGTCCAATGAAAGTAGCTGGCAGACTTCTGGGTCACTCCTCCCCTCCTTCAACAGCCACCTGTTAAGATGATCTTGGTTCCCACAGGAAAACTTTTTGTTTTCACAGTTAGTTAGTCAGTCTATCTACTTTCCCCCTCCCTTCCCCCTCTCAGGGTTCGTGGCAACTATGAGGCAGCAGAAGATGGCTTCAGCCTGGTTCACTTCAGAGGTGACACAAAGCCCCATCCGTGCATGCACATGATCCAGGCAACATACGAAACCACACCTCCCTGTCCACGGAAACACTGCCCTCCATGGAACCGGACCCTGGCACTCAAAAGGTTGGGAGCTGCTAGTCAGAAGAACACATCTGCAATTGAATAATTTTAGTAATTTCTATGCAAATATTTTCAAACACATGAAAAGTACCTTATCAAGAATTTTTTTAAAAAAAATTAATTATACAGAAGTTGTTTAGAATAAAATAAAATGCAAATTTTTCAGAAAAAAATGCTCCTGTTAGCAGGATGATCAGCTCTTTCCTCATTGCCTTTCCTCAATGCCTCAAAAACTACTTGACAGAACTGGGAAAGACACAATGCACTAGGGCAAAATGAGGCAATTCCAACCCTAACCCTAACCCTGAAGGTGTATTCCGATTTTCTATAACTCTAAACTGAGATGGGATAGGGATAGGGATAGGGATAGGGATAGGGATAGGATAGGACAGGACAGAACAGAATTCTTTATTGCCCAAGTGTGATTGGACACTCAAGGAATTTGTCTTGGTGCATACACTATGATTGTTTGATTCTTATTTAACCCATTATTTGTACTTTGTTATTTTAATCTCAGTTGTCTACAGTTATCTAGTCACTGACATGGCATATAAATGAATAGAGCAAAATAGAATAAATAGAATAGCTACTTGGGTTTCAATAAGAGGGTTATTGAGCCAGGCTCATGGGCACTGCCTTAATGGGGCAAAATGGGGTCAAATCCTCCCGAGGGTCAGAGATTCAGAGCTATGCCCGTGAGCACTACTCTTGAGATCTGCCGGCCAGCAGTCTCCTTGCCGCCCACGTGGCTTTCAGTGGACACGGGCTGAGTCACCCTTCATGCTGGAAAACGAAGGGAGGCTCAACCAGCTGAACTGGAAGCTGTCCCTGAAGATTTTTAACAGTTGTTTTAGTTCTTCAATGTTAAACAATCAGGAATGTGTCAGCTCAAAGAAACACATCTGTGAGTTAGAAGGATGGGGACATGAAGACTTCCGTGAGGTCCACTGACGTGAGGAAGTCGCCCTTTCTGACGGTCTCCAAGATGGTCTGGAGAGACTGCATCTTGAACCTTTAGTAAACAATGTGACAGTTCAGAGTCTTGAGATTGAGAATTGCCCTCCATCTCCCCCGAGGGCTTCTGTATCACAAATAGTCGGGAATAAAACCCCCGTCCGTGTTGCCCCTCTGGAATCGGCTGTATGGCCTGAATGTTTAAGAGATGTTTTATGGCCGATTCCATGAGCTGTCACTTCATCCAATTCTGTGACACAGGACAACAGACTAAGAGTCTCGGGGGGGGCGTGTTTGGAGAGGAATTCCAGGGAGAGGCTCAACCTCACTGTCTCCCTGACCCAAGCGTCCGAGATAGTGTCCTCCCACTGGTCAGCAAATAATGCCAGACAGCCTCCTATGGGAGGGTTGGATGCGCAGTCATTTTGAGCATCAAAAGGATGACCACTCCCACCCCGAAAGGACCATTTGGGTGGGTACCTTTGCCCCTATCTTCCCTACCTGTCCTACATTTGTCCTTGCCTAGACATGAAGGGCCTTTGTGCCTGCGGAACCCAAAAAGCTGCCTGGTCCTTGAAAGGAGGATGGACGAAAATCAGGTGCCAGGTGTTCTTTGGGACATTCTCAGTATAATTTATAATTATAATTATAATATAATTTTGCATTTGTCCCTGGACTTGAATAGAATAGGGTCCAGGGAGTCTCCAAACAATTTATCCCCGGCATATGGGGAGGATGCCAGCCATCACTAATTTCTGGCATCGGCCTGCCACTGGCATAGCCACAGGTGTTGAGTTGCAAATGAAGAGCCAACGGCTTTGGCCGCAAATCTAGATGCATTTAGCGGAGCATCTGCCGAGAATTCTACCGCCACCATTATTTTGCTGAGGTCCTCGTGGAACCTTGTATTGTCAACTGTCAGTCATTCTTGCAATTACCTTAACCAGAGCAGTGAAGCTATATTAAAAAAGGAGGCAGCTGTAGATGCCTTGACAGCCCCGGGTGAAGCCTGGTGGACCTTTACTAATGACTACTCCAATCTCTTATCCTCAGGATGGAGGTTTTCCTCCGGGGATCCTGTTAAAATGGATTGCGAGGACAGGGCCACCACCGGGGTGTCAACAGTCAGGACCTGCAGGACCTTAGCAAGGTCTGTGCCCATACTGTAAAAGTGCCTGTCCAAGCCCCTGGGCTTTGGCCCTGACCCAAGAAAGGACCATTGTCTCTGCACCATGTCCAGAAAAAAGCCTGGGAGCATGTACTTCCTCTGACTCTATTGTGTGCTCTGCAAATAGGGGATCTGCAGGGTCAGCTGACTCTACTGTGGTCTCTGGATTTGTCTGGATGGTACCCTGTCTAGTAGTTTTAGCCTTATGTAGTAAAGACTTAAATAGCTGAGGATGAAACAGCCCCACAAAGGCAGGCTGCTCAGGCATAAGGCATTCGTCATCAGACAAGTCTAGGTCATGCTGCATCTCCCCTGACAGAGAAGCCTGGCTGGAAGACCAGCTGAATAGTCCAGGTCATGGGATGTTAGGGCATCTCCCCACATTTGAAACCTTTGATGATAAGTCATGGGGCCTGAAAAAATCGGAGGCCACTGAAGCCCTCCTCTGTTGCTACAATGCCCTGCCTTATTGCCTCAGAGATTAAGGCAGTCATACTGGCTGGGAATTGTGGTTCACAGTGTTGCTCAGGTCGAAGGCCTGTGGCAGTGGGCGTTAAGGTTGCCTCAGCTGAGGACACCCTTTGTTCCACAGGTTGCTCCCAAGAAGCCAGGAGTTGGCATTGGGCCAAATAGCAACTCATTGTTGTTGGGAAGATCAGGGGCCTGCTCCATGCTGCCATCTGGGGACCATTGGGGACCTGAAGGTCCTGCCTTGTAATCACTATCCAGGTCGTGAATGCTTGTCTTAGACCCAGGTTGGGTGTGACCAGGAAAGGCAGCAGCCATCTTAGAATCCCTAGAGTAGGAGTCTGGGCCTGGAAGGCTTGGGCAATTATCCCGCCTGATAAGCCTGGGATTGCGGTCGGACTAAGCTCAGAGAGCCGGTAGGGCTGAAATGGGCCTTTTTTGTAGTGTGCCATGGTTTTTGGCTCTAACAGGGGCGCACAGCCAGTGGCTTTACCCACAATCCATGAATTGCAGCCTTAAGGCAATCCAGGCCTTTGAGCCTCTGGGCCCAGCGTTGCGAAGCTATGCTCATGAACGCTGGCCCTACGCCAAAATAGCTGGGATTGGCAGCGATGTGGAGGCTCTTGCCACTTTAAGCCTCCTCCGGCTAGGTAAATGCAATGTGCCTTCGTTGGTGCAGTCTTACAGTCCTCAGTGAGGTCTGTTTAAAATGGCGCCAATCTTCCACACCGTACCCTCCAGGTTAGTGCTATGGAGCGAGGCTCGTGGGCACTGCCTTAATGGGGAAAAATGGGGTCGAATCCTCGAGTCCCAAAGGGTCAGTGGTTCGGGGCTATGCCCATGAGCTCTGCCCTTGAGATCTGCTGGCTGGCAGTCTCCTTGCCATTCATGGGGCCTTCAGTAGGCTCAGGCTGAGTCACCCTTCATGCTGGAATACGAAGGGAGGCTCAACCAGAAGAACTGGGAGCTATCCCTGAAGATTTTTAACAGTTGTTTTAGTTCTTCAATGTTACAGTCAGGAATGTGTCAGCTCAAAGAAACATGTCTGTCCAGCTAGACCGAGTCTAAAATCTGGGAAGTAAGAGGAAGAGGCATGACTTAACAACTTGCAGACTCAACCAAAACTGAACATAAATCCTTCAAGAAGGTTCATCTGCATGCATAGAAAAATTGAGGATGAAATGATTCATAGGAACAATGCTGCAATACTAGCATTGCAAGAGTCTTTGAAAAGAACAAACCAAATCCTTGAAAGTCTTTCATTTCTAACTCTGGTCTTATGTTATTTCACATAGGAAAACTAAAACCCTGGATGACTTCAGAAAGGGAAAAGCTAAATTCCGAGACCAAATATTTCTTCTTCCAGAAGAGATATATTTTCTCAATAATATTTAGCTATCTTACTGCTTCCATTTAGCTACTCTTGGCCAATCCCTAATTCTGTATCAAAAAAAAAAAATCACAACTCTACCTTTATTAACCTGACAAATTCAAATGCCATACACTCCCAAATGATTTTAGGCAGCTTATATTCTTCAAATAATTCTCAAAGTAACTTCAAAAATTAGAATATTTAAAATATAAATGAAACCCATTTAGAAGCTTGTAAGATATTCAAGCAACTATTCCAATTAGAAAATGTTTTTCTTTTGGAAAGAAAATGCCATATTGCAGAAATATAAATTCTATTGTCTAATCTCATTTGAGTAACTGCTACTTACTTATAATGAATACTTATATTAAAATCCACATTTTTATGGAAGATGATGCACAGCCACTAAAAATATACAAAAATTATAGAGATTCAATGGAAATCAGTACATTTTATCCTTTAACTAAAATGCCCTGCTTAATTCTCTCTTGTGTTCAAAACCTTTAAGTATCAAACCAAGGAATGTAAGTGCAGATTATGCTGTCATACAGCTTAGATCATCACTCAAGCAGCTTAACTGTGATCTTCAACAATAATTTAGAAGAATTGCATAATAATTTATGCAAACTGACCATATATCATTCAGAAACAGATAGTTGTATGGATGCTTAACTTATTTACAGGCATAACAGACAATTTCAACTTTGTTAAGATGTGGCAATGCATCAATTGGAGAACTCTTTAAACAGATTAAAGAAATTTTCAACAGGCACTTCAAGACACTCAGAATTCCAGGAATACTATCCCCAAATTTTTTCTAAATGTATAATGATTTTTCCAATTCAATTTAATTCATCTGCTTATTTCCAATACAATATTTATACCAGAAATGCATTGTAAATATTGTATTGTAAATAAAGCAAACCACCCTAATCCCAAAATCATTTTTTATAAATTATTAGCTTAGGCCCCTTCAGATGCAGGGTTTAGCGCATACACACATACAAAGAGAGACACAGAGAGAGACAGAGAGACACAAACAATATATATTTGCTTATACTGAAATTTTGCCATTTTAATTTTCATTCTCCCAACATAAATAAACTTTTGAAAGAATCCATTGTTCCTTTTAACCACTTTAAATTATCACCAAAGACAAGATAACCCTTTAGAACTTAAGATATTCATGTAACCAAAGTGGATAGACCTCCACGGTGAGGACTTTGATTTTAGTATTTCTACATTTATAGTTTTTTTGTCAGTAGATCATTTATTTTTTACACTATCCTAGATATAATATTGAAATGACAACAGCCAAGATACTACTATTATGCCATTCGTGTCTTATGGACAATTCCTATTGACAAAACTATCAAAAAACCTATATTTATCATATATCCCCGAGTTCATTTTACAACGACACATTCTACACAAAGAAGAGTCAAGGATACAGTTTGAGCCACACTCTTAATCAGCAAATGTACAAGTACAGGTTGTACACTGGCCTACATTAAAATACGTTATACATGTTTTGCACTATTTCCAAATACAAAGTATTCAAAAGTAGTAATATAATTATAGTCCTTGCATTTGAAACAAGAAAAAAATCATACTGTTAGGATTATAAATGCTTGAATAAGATAAAGGTAAAGGTTCCCCACACACATATGTGCTAGTCGTTCCCAACTCTAGGGGGCGGTGCTCATCTCCATTTCAAAGCCAAAGAGCCAACACTGTCTCCCTGGTCATGTGGCCGGCATGACTAAATGCCAAAGGCGCACGAAACACTGTTACCTTCCCACCAAAGTATTTTTCTACTTGCATTTTTTAC
>JANHFM010001196.1:139726-155794 GCA_032468115.1 Grayia smithii
AACTCAAGGACCAGACTTTTTTTTCCCCTTCCCCCCCCCCGGAAATACTACACTTCTTATGCGCCCCTTGCAAAAAAAACTTCTATAGCTGTATTCTTAACTTTAATCCTCGTTATAAATAATGAGTAATTTACAGTTGCCTGATTTCTCTCTTTACAAAACTCAATATAGGAAGGGAAGGGACTTATGAAAAGATGTGGAAGAGATGATCTTCTAATTTAGATATAGTTAGGTTGTATTATTGATGTAGCCTAGTGCGAGACCCGGTATTTCGTAAAAACTGATTGATTTCAAAGTGGCTTGCCAAGCACCTGCCACTCATTTATCTGGAAGAATGGCTCACTTTGTTTAACAACTACTGGTTTTATTCCCCATGGAAGCTTAATCAGTAGTTCTATTGACAGTGTGTTTCACTGAAACCTGATGCATAAAAACGCAGTAACAAATTCCGGTGAATTCCCTTGTCCGCTTTTCTGTATTTTAACAAGGATATTGATAAAATTGACCACATGGAGCAATGCCAGTGGTTTAAGTTTATTTTTACATTCCATTAGAAATAATATAACTGTTTTGACTCTGAATCAGAATGGTGTCATTCTTTCCCGAGAACTAATGTATATACTAATATTTTGTAGTGTTGTTGTCAATTTAAACATTTATTCTAAAATTTAGAAAAAAGTAATCAAATTTCTGTCAATATTAATTATATGGGGGGGTTGTAGAAGGGAGAAAAGGAATTTAGTTGAATTAAGATAACCCTTTTCTCCTTTTGGAGAATATCTGTATTCAATGTGTATATTAAAAGAAGAACACATAAAGCAACCCCATTTTAGCATGATTTATTGAATGTGTTGCCACTGCTTGCTAGTTTCAAATCTTGAAAACTAAGTATATCACAGCCCAATCCTAGACCTGTTTCCTTAGTCCTTCAATTGACTTTAGTACACTTCTTAATAAGTACTTAATAAACCCTGATGATTTAAAGGTAAGAATTAACAGTGAATGGGCTGATCTCATCCTGTCTGCTTTGGAATCACTCCACTGGCCTTTCTTTTGCCCTGTTAAAAGAAATGTCAAGCAGAAAAAATACCTTCAGAGCAATATTTCAGACTTCAACTGATTGATTAATTATAATTAATAAACATGACTTAAGGAGCGGGATGTTTTACTTATTTGTAGCTTTTTTTATTAGAACTATCGACATATTCTTTTACTTTCTGTCATATAGATTTACTTCTTATATATGTGCACAGACCATGCTGTTCTCATTTTCTTTTCAAGAGGATTCCAATGTTTTCAAGAGTATTGTTTAATATTCTTAACTAGGCAACTGCCCAGATTGCCATGGGATTAGTCTGTTCTTCCCATTGAAATAGCGACAAAAGGGAGACACAGTTCCCCATGTGACTGTGGCACCAAATCTGATGATCACATATCCTTGGGAGTGACCAAATTCACAGCTTTGTTCTCTTAGCTTCCTTCCTTTTCTTACTTACTAAAAAAGAATATTGCTCTAGTGTGCAATCATCTTTTAAAAAACATACCAGTTAGCTGACATTGTAATAATAGTGGTAGACTATGCTAGTACATGAGGGTTATGTCATGTACTGAGTTATCTACTTTCTTTTAGGTACAGTATATTTCAAACATTTATTCATGGACCAATTCACATAGAATTTAAAAAGTACAAAACCATGTATTGTCTTGCTTCATTTTGATCATTTCACTTACCCAAAGTCAGTATATTGTGGGAATCTTGCCGTTGATGTGTTTTTCTATGTTGCTAAAAATCTGATCACTCAAGTATGCTGTAGAATGGCAATTTTATTTCCCAAGGCCTCCAACTAAGCCCTTCATCTTTTTTTTGAAGAATGATTTCTACTTGTGAGTATCTTAAAGATAACCTACAACAGCGATTCTCAAAACGTTTTGGTTCTGACATCCCTTTACATTCTTAAAAATGAATGAGGACCCCGAAGAGCTTTAGTTTATGTGAGTTATATCTATTAATGTTTACTGCATTAGAAGTTTAAACTGAGAAATTTTAAAATATTTGACCCTGCAGATCCCCCCTGACATAATCTTAGGAACCCCAGGAGTCACAAGATCATACTTCGAGTACCGTTACTCTGGAACAATGTTTCTTGAACTTTTCAAGGGTACAGAATATCCAGCATCTTAATGAGGAATGTTTCTTTAAAAAAAAAAAAAAAACTCTAAAGAAATATTGAAATAAAACTTGCTGTAATATTTATTTTTCTTTATATTTCACATAGCTGTAAAATTTAATGGAATGTACAATGTTGTTTTGTGTTTGTTAGCTTGTTTTATTTGAATCAGTTTTGGATTCCTGCCAACTGCCTGGAGAAGTTTCTGCAATTTTCTTGGCAAATTTTCCAGAAGTGGATTGCCATTGCCTCCTTCCTAGAACTGCGAGAGAGTGACTGGCCCAGGTCACCTTCATGCTTAAAACAAGATTAGGACTCCTGGTCTCCTGGTTTCTAGCCTGAGCCCTTAATCTTTGGATTGCATTTATTTTTAAATATTTAACACTGTATTCTTTTAATTCTGTAAGCCGCCCCGAGTCCTTCGGGAGAAGGGCGGCATATAAATGCAATAAACATAAGCAAACCACGACTATACCAAATTGGCTATATGAGTGTCGGCGGGTGGTTCCCAGGGCGAAGGCGTTCTCTGTGAGCGCACTGGCCCTCTGGAACGAACTCCCCACCGACCTCCGGACCGCCCCCGACCTCCGCTCCTTCCGCCGCGATCTGAAAACATGGCTTTTCAATCAAATTGGCTGATGTGGTCGGATTTTTTATTGTATTTTTTAACTTTTATTGTTTTTTTAATTGGGGTTTTTTCATTATTGCATTTATTTGTAATTTTTGCCTTTTAGCTATTTATTGTGTTTTAATCTGTAAGCTGCCCTGGAAGTAACCTGTTTGCACATGCACAGAGGGTCCAAGCGCCCACGTGATACGCACACACGAGTGGAGCAAGCACGTGCAGTGTGTGTACTTCCAAACCGGTAGGGAAGGTAAGTAGATTTCACCCCTGGTATAGAGCCAGTTTTTTTGCAGGACCTAATTTCATGTGGGGTGTCTATAGTTTCCACCAGGTCTGATAAGGTGGATAGACTCCAGGTCCCTTCCCATAAATGCACACATCTCACCTAGGAAGCATATCTTCCATGTGGCAGCCTTTGCTCTGGAATAGCCTTCCTTCTAAAGATCTGGCAGGCTCCCATCCATCTAGCCTTCCAGAAGGCCTTGAAGAGATAACTGTTTTTGCAAGCATTAGGTAGAGAGGTCGGAGCTCGGTACATTTGCAAGTGGACGTTGGGAAGTGTCCTTTCAGGAAGTGAAAACCTTTCACTTTTGAAGCACTTGTGGTTCCTATGCGTTTATTGATCTTCTGTGACCTGCCTGGGGTTATGGAACATAGAACGGGTACCTATGCAGGTCAAATAAAATAAACATTCCACATAGGAACAGCAAACAAATCAAATTAAAAAAACGGGAGAAGTCAGCCAGTGCTCAGTTATGTGCCAATTTGAGGTGTCATATTACAATAATGACGATATACAACTTTACATCTCCACTGCAGGCTAAGCTGGAGATGTTATACAAATCTTGGAAATTAGTGTCTGCAAGCTGCTGAAGTTTGGACTTAAACTAGAAGTGGTTATTGCTTGTCTAGAATGTCTTTCATCTTGTCATCAGCTCTGATGACAAGTCTGAATACAGTAGTATTCTTGGGAAAGCAGATTTACAAGTTGGGAGAATCTCATGAACTCACAGCTACTGCTAGAGAGGTTGAAGGCCAGGTGGGTCTTTGGTTTATTTTAGCTGCTATGCCACTTGTGCCTCTGCCTAGAGACAGAAGTCCTATCAACATTGATTCATGCACTTAATAGCCATTTGATTTATAGATCTACATTCTTTGAAGACCATTTGGAAACTGCAGTTGGTCCAAAACGCAGAGGCCAGTATGATAAATCAGAATTGTCATAATCCTAAATGACCAATAATGTGGTGACTGTATTAGTTACTAATGGGTTGCCAAGTACAATTCAAAGTGCTGGCTTTAACTCAAAGAGTTTGCTGTTAAATAACTATAGCTTGTGTTGAAACAAAATTAATCTTTAAAGGCTTATCTTTGAAGGACTCTGGCTTGAACAAAAATAAGTTCTTTTTTTAAACAAAACTTTTTTTAAAGAAGTTTAGTTTTGTTTAAAAACTACATCCATTAGAAGCAAACTATCATAAGCACTGAGGTTCTATTTTTGTTTCAATCACACACAAAAAGTGCAGGGATAACCTTTTGCTCCCCATTAGAAGCAGGTATCATTTAAAAAGACAGAAACTAAAACTATGGCTTTAATCTAGAGCCTTCCCTTTATAAATTGATTTTTTTTCCCTTCCTTTTTGCAGAAGAGTTCTAATGCAACACACAATTATCTCTGAGAGACCAAGGTTGGAGTGTAGAAAGGAAGTAATCATCAACAATTCCTTCTTTATTTTTACTGACTCTTAAGTTTTCCAGAAATGTCCCAAAAGTCAGACAGTCTAGAAGATGGAATTGAGGCCACCAGACTCAAAACACTTTCCTTTCCTTCATGAATCGAAAGTTCTTATAGCAATATGTCTGCTGGCATGGAAAAATCTGGAAGCAAATCCAATTGTTTGAAAAGATAAAATTAGGGTTTCCTTACTAAATAATTCTCCCATCAATTCTCTTGATAAAACATCTATTTAACAAGCCTTTTTGATATGTTGCAGCAAAAAGATTCTTCAAGCATAATTTAATTGATTTCATTTCCAGAAAGCTTTAATTTTCCAGACAATATTTGCTTATTTGTTCATTGTTATAACATCGTACATTGTATAAAATACTAATTTCTATGAAGGTTTAATTGCACTTTTATTAAGATACCTTGAGAGTTTTGTTCATTTTTTCCATTCTGATGTAAAATGATAGACTTCTGTAAATTGCATTCAACATTCTAAGTGTTGTGGATCTTAAGATTTATGAATTTAAATGTATCTTGACATTTATGAATTTTGATTTGGGGGGAAGGGAAACATAACTAGCAAAGGCACTTGTTAGAAAAGATTTATAACTGCTGCCTATATTCAATTTGTAATCCTTAAACAAACTACCTAGATCCTCTATCATTGATAGTTCTGGTTGACAAATCAGTGCATCCTGATTTCAATTCATCTGGAGGGTGCCAGGTTAGGAAAGGGTGCTTCACATGGAGGAACAAAATACACATTTCTCTTGCCAAATTCTCTTTGCAAAGCTGTTGGTCATGTGCAGAATCCAACTAGGCAGTGAGGCTGGGACTTGGCTGACAAGAATAAGATGAATAACCCTCTAGAGATAGTGGGTTTGCATACTAGTTTCCAGCATCTTTTCATCCTTTTGTATCTTCTTTTGGTTCACATGCAGATTAACTCTGACTAGGTCCTTACCAAACACTCTGCCCCCACCTTTGCTTTGGAAGGTAGACAGGAGAATCTAAATATTTATGAGGTCCTCCCCTCCCCCTCATTTATGATGCACTGTTGTTGAAGGTTGAAGAATTACGTTAATGAATGCATGCCTGCACACACAGACACAGAAACCAAGCAAAGGGGGAAAACACAGACAAAGCTTTGTCAGCTTTAATGTCTGCACTTACCAAACAGTTCCCATGGAAAAAGAGAGGCAAACAAATTTAAAACCTTTTGCCAAGAGAAAGGATTGTCAGGCAAATGTAAAAGCTTAAAATCTTTTTGATTTGAATCTGTTCAGGAAAAAAACAATACAGCCTATTAATATAGAAACGTTACTTTGCACTGTAAAACTGTCTCTAGTTTGATTTGTCCAATAATCAGAGAAAATTCAGTTGTGCACATGAAAAAATATATTAAAAAACCAAAGGAGTCATAGATAATGTAGATCTTAACATTGTTTGTTTTCTCTAATATATTAGTTGCCTTTAAAGATGATATATACATCAACATTGCTGGACAAATGTAATTATACTGTATCTCCTCTCTTCCTCATACAATGTGAGAGTATGGTCCATAGTTTAAATGTAATATCAATTCCACTCACACTTACCTAAAAGACTTTCCAAGGGATTCATTCCTCTAAGTAGATGTGTCTGCTGTCCTCATCTCCTTTTTGAAGGTTTCAGTTTCTTTATGTTCTTCCCTTCATATATCTCAGGCCTCTCTATTCCCTTCAAAATTCCATTGGTGGCTCCGTAGGTAGCCTAATTTGTCAATCAGATTAGGTAACACTGGTTTATCTTCATTGCCTTCTCACTCATTTATATCTAATGTGAATTCTATCACAGGGCATAATCTTATACAAGATAAGACACTGCATACAGAAGTATTTTATATTTATTTTATTGGGATTTTGCAACCGTTTCCTACTTTAGTATAATTATCCATTGAATAATAGGTTTTGCACATACATATTTGGATATAAACCTTTTTTGACAGTGCAAAACCTGAGTGGTACAGACAGGTTGAATACATTGCATTAAAACACTGGAACTGCAGTGGTACTTAATCAATTGTTCAAGATTAATCTTGTCCATCTTTTATCATTGCAGCTCTACCCATCAATCCATTTCTTTTAGTTGCTTCTAGGAGCAAGAAGCTGGGGAATTTCACTGTTCGCTTCTTGGAAAGATAGGAAATGTTAAAACATGTATTCCGTGTTACCATTTAAATACTTGTTAGTTATGGCAGATTGTTCCCCTGCTCCTTGAAAAGCAATAGGATTTTAACTGACTCCTGCTGTTTATATTCTTGTCTTTTGGGATTTCAAAGTCTGTTGCCTTAATAAATATGTACCAGTTTTCATTGTAGTTTGGTTTCAAGTTGTCTAATTTCATATGTAGTTGGATCCACTAAAGTGATCTACATTTGATTTATTCAAACCCTATCATTTACATCAGCCTCAATATTGACATTACCATTTTCATTTACCATGCTAAGGGCTTTCCTGAATGAAAAATCACTTCAAGCTAGATTAAGTTTCAGTATAATGTGGCACACAGGGAATTTGTAGCAAGAGGAACAATAAGCTAGCTTCCTGATGAGTTGGAAGTAAAGCGTAAAAGATCCCCAGATGATATACACTGATCAAGTACAGCGCTTTGGTGGTTGGGACCTTCAAGGAAGCAGTAAGTTATTTTTGGAGATAATCTGCTTCAGTTTTCATTAACCTGGGCAGCTCCCACATGAGTGATTTCAACTCCCAGAATTTTCAACAACAATCACACTAGTTGTGAATGTGGGAGTAAAGTTCACATATAATCTATATTGGATTAAGCATTATTGTATACTCTTTGAATATGATATAATACTTAATGTCATTTAAAATAAATTTGCCACATGGTAATTGTTCAGAGTAACAATCTTACAATTTATACATTTAAAATGTACTGAAATTCTTCTTTCTCATCACTAATTCGTATAGAATTGGTTGACTCACTTCTGACTTGGATTAAGATTTACCTGCACTCTAATTTTCCCAGTTTTATTTTGGGCAATGCTTTTTATTAGCCTTCTCCATAAATCTGAAATGAAATGATTTTTCTTAATCTTAGAAGCTTGTATCACTACCATACTTTAATATTATTTCTCTATCAAAAGACAATTCAATCTTGCAAATAACAAGTGGAATTTGTTTGCATAATGTAATTCTACAAATGTCAGTGCTGAGAAGCTGAGTGCTAATTATATGATTTAATTTTGTGTTTGTTTTAGGGGGGGTTTGTTATAAAAGGAAGTTAATTCCAAGAATTAAAGTATTTCCCCATTTTTTCAATGTTTATGTGTTTATTTAACATTATTTCTAAGACATTTTCTAAGCTAAATAAACCCAATAAATGCTATAAAAATTAGAAAAATAAGATGAAGTGTGTATACCTTATATTAAGTGTGTATAGCATATATTATGTCAAGAGATGTTAATACTAAGAATTAAAGCATTTAATTCCTCAATAAAGAATTATTGAAAATGTGTTTAAATTAAAAAATGAATTCTAAAGATGAATTTGAAAATCTCCTAACTAAAATTCATATAGAAAGAAAGTCCATAGCTGGACACGATTGTCCTTGTTTTTTACTTATTCATAGTTATAACCTACTTTTCACTCTGTGTGTGCCTCAGCCAGGTAACCCAAGAGTTCAAGAGCATTTGGTGAGACACAGGTTGCACACTCCTGTTTTAAAAAAATCTCAAGCTGCTCAGTATGCACCCCCTTAACCAACGGTGAATCCATTTACCTTCTTGAATAGAAGTGCATGCACACCTCTTCTGCCCATGTGCAGAACGAAAAAACCAGGACGTAATGACATCCCAGCGGGTGGGTGGAGCCTCCTGCCACCGACGCTACTGGTTCAGTGAGCTGGATAAAACCGGGAGGGTTTCACCACTGCCCTTAACTCAGTAGTTGCAATTGTCTTCAGATATCTAAATTGGGGATCCCTCGCAGAGGTCCTAAGGAAATTTGAACACCTGTGCTTATTGATTGGGTTCATACATCCAGCTAAGTTATTTTTTTTTTTAGTTCTGAAGTAGCATGTTAATTACTCGATTACCTTATAAAGCATACAAATCAGTATTTATAGGTTAATGAATTAGGTGAGTACAGATAGATACCTAGTCTGCAAATTATGATATATTCATTTTGCTTTCTTCGCTGCCTTTTACATCTGGATTTGTGGTTCTTTTTGTTTCTGAAATTCTAGTTTTAAGATAGTAACGCTCCTTGTGTGCTGTACCTGATCATACTGGCTTATAGGAATTTACAGCACTTATTTCTAAAAGTAATAGGAAGCATACAAGTGGGATTTAGTTTATGTTCAAACTGTCCTTTGGGCAGAAATGTTTGCTTGATATATTGTGTAAGGCATGCCAGCACAAATAGTTTGATTAATATTGTTACAGGACCACATAAAAATGTAACATTTAAAGATCATTTGCTACCATTTTGCCTTGATAAATGTTTATCTTAGAAGGAGAGAGTATCTTAAATAGGTACATATTATGCGATTAAAATCTCATCTAGAGTAGACGTGTTAGAGCTAGACCTTCATTAAGTCCTTCAGACATAGTTATGTTCAAGACAGTAGAAGAACATCTGCTTTGCTGTAGTATATACAGAACAAACCTACCCTAAGTAGTAGCACAAATTTTCAAGATATCAATAAGTGTTTCCTTTTTAAAAACAAATCTAGCAAAATATAACAAAAAAGAATGTTTCTGGAATCTAATTTCAGGGTCCTCTGAAGCAGATAGGTGGTACAAAACTGTGAAAAACAAATAAAATTTAGTACAGCTGAAATTATCAGATGCCAGTTTACAGTCAGTTTATTTAATGAAATGACTAATTCCTTTAGAAGGATCAGCTGATATGTTCTCATATGCTTTATCATTTCCCCCCAGATTTATAGAGTGTAATTCAACAAGCTGAAATATGGTAAATGAAGATGATAAAGTGTATATGGTGCCAAGATTCAGATCTTAATTATGGTTATAATTTTAAAATAATAAAAAATGTATACCTGTAAGTGAGGTGGCCCTGGGCTGTATAAACATATTAAGCATTAAAGTAGCAGCCCATAACTGTAATTGTAATTATAACTGCATTCAATAATTTGTAAATGACAGGTAATCATATATGTTGTAATCAAATTAATGGTCATTAATTTAATTTTAACTTTGAACTCTGTGGGCTGTTTTGTCCTACAGGGCTGTCAGTTACAGAAATACTGTTGTTTTATCTTTTTTCATGGATATGTATTGTGTGTATTGCATACTTTCCTAACTCATTTTACCTCTGCTGTCATTGCAGCATAAGTAACGGAATATATATGGGCTTCAGGTAACTTCCCAAAGAGGATCTGATCCATAAAGCAAAAGATTCCTTAGCTACTACACCTTTTAGAGGTTCTCTCAATCATCCTGGTCTATGTCATGCTATGAGACCACTCTTCTTCCCAGTCCAGAATGCGGTCCCTCTTTCCTCCATGGGGTCCTTGCCATTCCTCTTTCTTCCTTTCACAAATTCATCAGAGAGTGGCAGGAAATGCTGCTTTCCCCGCTTTGTCCATTAATATTTCACTAAGAATGCCACCTGCTTCAGAAAACACAAACGGTATAGCCAAGACTATATATTACAACTTTTTAAAGTATGTTAGCCTTCCCTGATTTACTCTGAACTACAACAATATTCATTTTGTACAGCTGAAAGATAATGTGTGTTCTCAGTATGTTCCCCAGATGTGACACTGTCTTGCCCAAGGTGTCAATTTTTCATATCAGTAAATTGGTTATTCAAGTGACAGAGCTTTGCCATGGGTGGGAAATCAGGTAGATTTAAGAGAGGTGCAGCTCTCCATATTTGAAGACTAAAAAGTATTCTGGACAAGAGGAGAAGTATCTGCTACTACTGCATCTGGATATGAGTCCTAAGAACACTTAGTGCTCAATTTGAATTTTACTTCATTTTATTTATTTATTTGATTTCTATAGCTGTCAATATCTACAAGTGACTTCCAATCCAACTCTTACATTTTCCATTGATTAAAATTATATATTACCTATCTTACTCTGAAAAGCAATTCTGGGTGGCTTCATCATACTTAGCTTCCCAGTAAATCACACACTTCATCCCTCTCACCTTCCTGATAAACCATATTCACTTCCCTGATAAATCCTGATATCTGGCTCATGATGAGAATTGCTTAGGAATATTAGGAATAATAAAGAGTAGTGGTGTATTTTTTCCTGGTCAGCCAAAAGCAGCAGGTGAAAAGTAGCAGATTGCTGGGTGGGTCAGGAAAATGGAATCTTTCTGGATTTATATCACTCAACCACCATAATCTCCAAACCATATTTGCCTTCATTCTACCCATTATGAAATAGTACTAAAAGCCATAATTCTTTTTAGAAGTTATTCTGATTGAGGCTTTTATGCAGTCTTAACATTTTAATGTATCTTTTTCGTGGATAAAGTAGAGTCACATCTGAATCTGAGTCATGCTAGTAACAGGTGGTGGTTTTAGTCTTCTGTTCAACAAATGAGGCTGTGGGGATGGTACAAAGAACCAAACCAGCATTGTAAAAAAAATATTTGGAAGGGTGATGCTGAAGAGTTAGTTCATTCAGAAAAATCTTAGTACAAATTTTGCATATTACCTTCTAAAGCAGGGGTCAGCAACCTTGGCCACTTGAAGCCTCTCAGAATCCCCCCAGCCCGCTTTCCTGGCTGGGGGATTCTTGGCCACTTGAAGTCCACCAGGCTTCAAGTGGCCAAGGTTGGAGACCCCTGCCCTAAAGCAGGGGTGTCAAACTTGCAGGATCACATGACATATCACAATGTTTTTTCCATTCGCAGAGTGGGCGTGGCCTGTGCGTAATGCATCTGGGCTGCGGGCCACCAGTTTGACACCCCTGCTCTAAAAATAGTAATAATCTGTAAAAAAAAATAGTATATCTAAATCTAATAATGTTCTAACAGCAACATTGTATATTATTAACAGACAATTAAGATCCATGTGCAATGGGGGGATACATAATCTTTCCCACATGTTAATTTGAAGCCCTCTTAAGATGTTTCTAATGTTCTCTTGCCCTTGCCATTCAGCAGGCTGTATCTGCCAATCACTGGTTTGAGTATTTTGGTGGAACATCTTCATAACCAAGTTTGGTATAAGTAAATTAATTGCTGCTGTAAAAGGGAGGCCTAATTTAAGCAGCGCTCACCCACAGAACAATCCAAAGTTACCTGATGTTATGCCACTCAACAGGTGTATAAATCATTTGCAAAGTACTTGTCTCATCCCACATACTGTGACTGCTTCAGGACATCTGCAGAAAGTTGAATCCTTGCAGCCTTGACTGTTATTCAGATGATGACATTTCTAATTTTCAGGCCTCCCCACCCCCAATAACACTTCTCAAATGTTCCTCTGAATATTCTTTTGCTAGGCACATGTTCATCGAGGCTATAATAACAGATGGAGTTTTATGCTCAACTGGCTTTTTTTTTCTAGTTGATCAAACTGGAAAACCGGGCTAGATGGAAATTTGCTGAAATTCAGATTTCTTCCTGCAGTTTTACAGATACTATACGTTATCATTCATTGATTATGCGAGATCTCCAGTCTCTGGCATCTGTTTGCTGCATATGGATGAAATCTTTCTTTTTTAACAAAAAAATGTCAGGGAGTGATAGAATGCAGATGACTATCTGAAATAAAGAAAAAAAAATACGTATATGTGTTTGTGTGATTATTAAGTTTTGATAATTCGGTTTTATGGATGACACAAAAAGGATAATCTGTGTCTTTCTTCTAATCTTCAGTATGCAAACAGCTCTCAGTTAGTTGCAATCTCTGTGCATTCTCTAATATAATTCTTAACTGACATTATGGTATCTGCATGTATCCAGGAGCCCATAACATCTTCAATTGTTGTCCCTATAACCAAAAAATGAATAGAGAAATAAACATGATATTGGCAGAAATCTTGTGAGATTCTAAGGGAGAACTTGGTATTATTATGTGAGATCCTGTGAGTTCTCTGGGATAGATTTGGGGCCGGTTTCTTAATTTAAAATATTAATTTACTGTAAGATACTCAGCTCCTGAAAAGCTTGCTGACCTCTGCTGAAGACAAATGTTCTTAGCTGAAGAACATGAATATTGAGGTATGGAGGGGAAACAGAATCTGAAAAAGCTGTTTCTCTAAGCTTACTCTCAAGCCCCCGTAGCAAGGCACAATCAAGGAAGCCAGAATTCTCTAATTTCAATAAGATGTTTTAATGCAAGGATTTGTATTAAAGTACAAAATCTTATAAACTATTGCAGGAACTTCCAGCCCTCATTTATTAATAAGTTCATTGAGGCAGAGACATTCTTCTAACATTCTGAATCTTTTCTTCCTTGACTTTTGTAACAAGACTGAGATGCTATTTATGAGGTAAATCCCAAAGGTGCTTTTTCAAAAGGCAGCTGGACTTCGTTTTTCCTTGAAGACATTTTGCTCCTCATCCAAGAAACTTCTTCAGTTCTGACTGAATGGTGGAGGATGGAAGGATTTATATTCCTTGCAGTCATCTGGTTGTTCACACTCATTCTGAGAAGCACTTGGAAGTTTATCTGTGCCCTCAGGATCACCTGCATAGTGCAAATGGATATGGAACTTTCTTGGAACAGCTGAAAGGACTGTTGTAAGCAGGAGAGAGATAGTGTCATATCCAGTGGTGGATTCAGCCAGTTCACACCACTTCAAGGGAACCAGTTGTTAACTTTCTGAGCAGTTTGGTGAACTAGTTGTTGGAAGAAATCATTAGGGCAGACAACCAGTTGTTAAATTATTTGAATCCCACCACTGCTCATATCTCCCCACCTTTGATAAACCTCCAAATGGCTTCAACGATTCTCAGAAAGAGTACTAACAACCAGATAATTGCAAGGAATAGAAATCCTTCCATCCTCCACCATTCAGTCAATACTGAAGAAGCTTCTTGGATGAGGAACGGATTGTCTTCAAGGAAAAACAAAATCCAGTTGCCTTTTGAAAAAGCACCTTTGGGATAACTATGACCTGGATGACTGAGAGTCTCCATAGACATTTATGAGATAAGCTGCTAAGAACCTCCTATCCATTAGTCATTTATATCTAAAGTTGTTCCCAGTTTAGCCTTTCCTTGCTCTCTCACAGTTACTTAATTAAGTTCGTGGTACCAGCAAAATTCATGGTAAATCCCTATGAATCATTAAGTGACCTCAGAAGTTTTCTGAAGAGAAAATCCATGCAATCTTTAAGATAATACATGTATTATCAAAGGTGAGCATATACATAAGAAAGAAATTGCATGACTTTCATTTTATAATCCGAATCACGTTTTTAATTTGCTACTTCTGTTAATTCTGCTAATTTGCTACTTCTGTTTTTCTAAATCCAAATGACCTAGAAACAAGCCCCATCAAGCTTAATGTGATTGCAGCCCTGAACCATACTCTACATGTTTTAGCCCATCCTTCCCTAATCAGGTGACTTCTATGTGTGGGTCTGGGGTTCCCAGAGCCCCAACATGTATGGAAAAAAAATCAGGGAATTAGCTACTTTAGGGCCTATCTTCTATTCACCCAGCCCTTATTGTATATCTCTTATTCTATTTTTCCTTTTAAAATTTACATGACAAAGCAAATGTAAATCAAAAGGAATATAGAAACCGTAGCTCTTGCCCAATGCTTGTGCCTCATGGATTCTAATTTTAAGTGAACCTCTCAATTTAGGAGGGGAAAGAGAGAAGAATGAAATGGGAACAGCAAATTACTTCCTAGTGTCTGTTTATTTTGCCTCATAAGAACATGCCGGTGTTTTTTAAGCCAGCAAAGGAGGAGATGGAAGAGAGGAGCTTTTGTATCCATGGTCTGCTGGGTGCTAATTCGACACGGCAATAAGATGAAAGTTGGTCTCCTGCTAGTTTTAACATCAGAGGATTGGAATGTGGCCTACTTAGCATAAAAGTCAAACAATTCGCTCGCAATAGATTGCTTTTCACTTCTAGATCTGCTAAATAAATAGAAAACTAATTAACAGTGAGATATGGCAGATATAGCAGGTTTTAAATTCATTACAGCACTGACTAACCACTGCAAGAATCAAGAAGCAATACTTTGTCTGATGAATCTTCCTTTGCCAGAAGATAAAATAAAAATGTGGTTGAGGCAAAAATTCAAGAGTTCCTTCTACTTTCCTCACAGTTGCTCTTTACAGAAACTATTAAAATAGCTATTCAGAGCCCAGATATATTTCATATTTTACTGTCCACCAAATACTTTAGAAGATTGTGTTTCTTGCAGCACATGTACTGTACATCTGTTCTTTCTCTAGTTTTATCAAATAGGTTTTGTGGTATTTTGGCTTCCCCCCCCCCCTGCAAGCTCTATCAAGATAAGATAGCTAGACAGACAGACACATGCACACACATTCTCCTGATAATGGCCACATCCTTATCCTCTGCAGGAAATAAAGATTTCCCATAATGTACCATATATAAAAAGTGGAAGTGATACAGACAGTCATTCCCTCTTACACACATTTAACTAGCTGGAATGTCTGTTTCCAGATTTGCATAACCAGATTTGGCAGTATTAATTAACAATAAAAACAGTGTTTCCTCTTGTAAGTGTCAGTAAGATAATTATGTTACCGAGGTCATGGGAGTCATATGATTTTGCTTTTGGGTGCATAATTAATGACAGAAAGTTCCACATCAGAAAAAGAAGCTTAGAGGGAAAGAAAACACTTCCTGATGCAGAAACCCACTATTACTAAGTTGGTGTATGTGGAGAAAGGTAGAAAGGATGTATATGTGTCATGTCCCAGAAATTTTGTGGGACAGGTTTCATTGATATGCAAGAAACACCAGAGCCATTTTAGATATTGGGTCCTAGGAATATTTTTGCCACACTTCGCATAACACCATTTCAAGTACCCATTATGAAAGCAAAGTGCTGTACATAAATATGCATGAAAGATTATTATTGCCATGAGATGATACTTAAAAGGGTCAAGTGTCTCTTATTCGTTTACTTGCTGAAAGAAAGAAAAGTGAGTGCTCTACATCCTTTGACACAAACCGTTTAGATTTATTTTACTAACTGCAATTTAGTTTTTCACAAGATGCTCACATATGCCCATGGAGCACTTTTCCATACACTGTTCCATCCCAGGGTTCCAGGCTTGATTAAATAAAAATAAGGGCCCAGATCTTGAGTTAAACTGTGTAATCCAGAGGGGGTAGAATGAATAGGTGTTTGTTAGATTTGGCGCAGGGAAAGAAGAGGCGGCAAGTGGCAGTCCGTTTCAGCACTTGATTCGTCTACAGCTACAGTAACAAGCGATAGCAATGGTACTTAGACTTATATACACTTCATAGTGCTTTTACAGCCCACTCTAAGCGGTTTACAGAGTTAGCCTATTGCCCCCAACAATCTGGGTCCTCATTTTACCCACCTCGGAAGGATGGAA
>JANHFM010001199.1:17258-36133 GCA_032468115.1 Grayia smithii
GAATAGAATTCTTTATTGGCCAAGTGTGATTGGACACACATGGAATTTGTCTTGGTGCATACTCTCTCAGTGTACAAGATGTGTAAAAGATTTTGAGGTTAGTCTACTTGTAATATGGAAAATAAATCGTTGACTAAGGAGATGTTCACTGATAAGACACTGCTGTTCTAGTAAAATAATGTAGATCTCACAAGTTTTAAATCTGCCTGTTCTCTACAAAACCAGACTTTATTACTCATATTATTCCCAGTATGTAAATAGGATAATAGGACTTCCATCAATCCTCCATACTTTCTCTAAAAATTTAGAGTTTTCCAACTGAAACCGATAAATAGCTGAAGAAATTGATGATCCATATTTTCATTTTCTCCTGCCAAAATAAAGCTTAATAAAGGCAACCAGGCTTCTTTCTGCCAGAGGTTGGCTGGAGTTAATAGAAAGCAGAGGTGGTATTTAGCAGGTTCTGACAAAGTTCTGGAGAACCGGTAGTGGAAATTTTGAGTAGTTCGGAGAACCCGTAAATATCACCTCTGACAGGTCCTGCCCCATCTATTCTTTGCCTCCCGAGTCCCAGCTGATCGAGAAGAAATGGGGCGTGACCTTCCCCTGGAGTGGGGAGGGAATGGAGATTTTACAGTATCCTTCCCCTGCCTTGCCCACCAAGCCACACCCACAGAACCGGTAGTAAAAAAAATTGAATCCCACCGATATAAAGTATAATTCAGTTTGCAAAATTCTTGAAAAAAGAATGTGGGTTCCACATGCCCCAAATTTTTGAGAAATGTTCAACTTATAAAACTGATAAATATTGAATTAGAATGAAGATATTTAGAATAGTTTATTGATTAGCCTTGCAACATCAATAAAAGAAAAATAAAATGCATAATCTGGTTCCAGGATAAAACAGATGGAATGTAATAGTGATAAAATATGTATGTGAAAAATACAACGAGTCAGCAATTAGTGAGTCTCCCTTGCAGGATACCTCAATTTGTTCAATGTGTCAGGTTCTTAGCTCAACTCCCTTATTAAAAACTTGTTAAGTAATGATATATGTAGGATAACCAGGAGGAAGAATTCATTCAGAACTATGCAAAGGCTGGTTGACATGGGGCATATAATGCAAAGAAAAATGGAATATCAAAATAGCTATAAAACAGGTAAGAAAACAGCCAACGGCTGCTATGTTATAATCTGAATCCGTATGTATTCCTTTTTCTGTACAACAGTCAGTCATGTGTGTGTGTGTGTATGTGTGTGTTTAAATAACACAAAGCAGAGGGCAGTTTGGGAACAGCCAACTTCTTGAACTTGGACAGGCAAATGGATACGGTTCGTTCAAATCCAGCCTACCATTTCTCATTTCTTCTTGTTGCTTTTAGACAGACAATAAGAAAAATAAAGCTTAGCCTTTCTCATATGCCACCCTCTAACAATATCCATCACCTACTGGTAATTACCTTGGAAAAAATCCCCTCCACTCCATCTGAAAATATTTTTTAATAAGAGAAAGAGAAGAGGGAAGAAATCAAATAAGAATGAGTCCTGTGGCAGAGTGTCCTCCCACATTTGGCTTTAATTTCATTTATTGTCCACAATTATCCATCTACTCCTGGCACAACATCACTGCAAAGCTGTATCTATCAGCATGAAACACCCACCCACCCCACTTTCACTTAACGGGACAGTGTTGGGATTGTACATTTTGGACACGACTTCGGATGTCAACAACAGCTTCATCGATAAGCAATTCTTCAAATTTCTCTTCATTTTTAAAAAAAATTAAAGTTGTTTGTTTTTCATCAATGAAAATTATAAGCTGGTACAAAAAACACAAAAAGTTTCTCTGTCTAGAATTAAATTTAATGATTTTGGAAGACAATTGATAGAAATGCTTGAAGCAAAAATATACATGCTGATGAAATGTTGATGAAGACACAGAGAAAGGAAATTATGCAACTTCTATGTTTCATCACTGGAACAATGGAGTTTTCAGGAGTATTTCACGTAGTGATATGAAGTGTTGCTGCTGAATCTTTCTCTCTGTTCCAGGTTTCCACCTAATCTATGTTTGTCATTTCAATCTTTTTTCCCCTTCTTAACCAGCTGGGAAATTAGTTTAGTATCTATAGTTAGTAAATGGAAATACCAATATAAGCCAAATATCTTAAATGAATTAATTGCAATTCACTAAAATAAGCATGTTCATAAGAGACTGAAAAACATCTGGTACTTAACCATAGCAACATTGCAAAATTTGGAATCTTCTTTCCAAATTCATTATAGTCACAAGAATCCTCCTGAGTCCTTATGAACAACAAAAAAGGAGAGTTTACCATACTTGGTGGACAAGTAAAAAAACTAAAAAAAAAATGGATTCAAATAGATACTTTGATTCAAAGGATTTTAAAGTAACAGTAAAATAAACAATTGTGATCAGAAGCTTTTATAGTGGAATTGACAGGCTGTTTGAAAAAAAGTAATGGAACTTTGTTGTTGTATATTGTATACATAAACTTGGAAAGATTTAGCATTATCCACAATGGAGGAATGGTTGGTGAAAATCATAGAACTTGCTGAGATGGCCAAATTGACTTCTTTGATAATTAGACTGGATAGATTACAGAAAGAGACTCATGTTGTTTTAGAATAAGAAGGCAAATTTATAATTGTACTTTTAACTGTATGTTAAAAGTGCAAGCTATTTTTTATCTTTATTTGTAGCTTTATTTTCTATTTTTCTTCTACCTTTTCTCTCTTTCTTCAACTTCGTTTTCTCTTTGATTTATTTTGATTTTTTCCATTATATTAATTTCTGTTTTTATTTTCCTTTTTAAAACTGTATGCAAAAATGTACAATGGAATAGTGATTTTGTTTAGATTGTTTTGGCTATAGAACATGGCCCATTTCCTTTGCAATTTTTTTCTATAATTTGATGTATAAACAATATATTTACATAGTTTTGCTCATCACATCACTAAGATAAATTCTGTAAAGAGGGGAAAAAAATTGAAATATGAGTGGAAATCCCATAAAAGATCAAGGATCTTTATTTTCCAATAATACCAAATATCTTTATGGTATCTTGCTGTAATTTCATTTCTACTTATTTGATCTTCCAAAGTTTCATAACAAAAACAAGCAAATATAGTGAAATAGGTTAAGATGCCATAGCAGTTTTTCTTGGCAACTGTGGCAAGCAATAAATCCATATGTGTAACTCATAGTGATTACATAGACAAGCAATTATACTTCAAAGCTAGATTCTCGAAAGATTATGTTCTACATATCATACTGGAACAATGCAATTAGAAAAATTAGCAGTTAATAATCCATGCTTGGTTCCACTTGAGATAATTAATCTAAAAGAATATATATTATAAATGCATTATAAATAATATATTAATTGGATATTCACTTCAGCAAGAGATAATAGCTTGGATTTTTTTAAATGAATATAAATCCCTTTACTTGCACAGGGTCTAAGAATAACAATTTTTTTCCTCCCATCTGATTCTTTTCCCCATAAAAGCTTAAGAAGATTGAGAAATTACTTTGCTTTGAGGTTAACATGGTGGGTGCAAATGGAATCAGCACAAAAGGATTATGTACTGAATTTTCAGCTTAAAAAATTTTAAGGCAATGGACAATTTATTCCCCTTCTTTCTAGCAAATGATTAACCAATATAAATTAAAGAAAAATGAGGGAGAAACATACGATAAATTATTGCCTAATGTAAATAATCTTTCCCCTGGAATTCATTACAACTTAATATACCATGATATTTTATGTACAGAAGTAACCAGATAAAAGGGCTGCAAATAAATAGCAACATTCCTCTTGTGAAGGAAAACTGAGATAAGTATAAATAATTTTCTTAAATCAAGATAATTTTTACAACATAAGGCATCAAAATGACTAAATATTACAGTTTAGTATAAGTATTTTTGTATTCCTTTATAAGCAGTTCTGATGAATGACATTCGACATGCAATTATTATAATTTCTGTTATTTTTATACACTAGATATATTTAGTCTGAGTGATGTCTGTATACTTAACTATATTTAATTGGATGCCTGATTTTATTAAACATTACATCTTAAACAGTGAAAATAGAATTTTAATGTTTTTGGAGACTCTTTCTTTCTTTCTAAAATTATAATAGATAAAATGGTTAGTCAGCTAGCATAGTGATAATTCCACTGAAGTACTTTAATCAAAAGTGGAATATTTGTTTCATTTTGTTTTGATCCATTCTTATATTTATTACTGACATGCAACATACAAAATTACATATAATTTTTCCATGATAATAGACAAAGCTATGTAACAGAATAAATATATAAACAAATAACTGGTATATACTGCATTCATAGATGAAAGCTCATTCTAGTTCATATAGTGGGTAGAATAAGTTTCCCTACAAAGGTTAGCATCCAACTTAGGTTAACAGTCAAAGGACTTTGGAACAAAAAGAAAATAAAAAATTTGGGTATCATCATATGTTTACTGCTTGCAGGTGCTATTAAAAAGTTGACAATGAATCCAGATAAGATGTTGGTTCTAAGATGGAAGGGGATTGCACAGAAGGAATGGTAATATAATATATTAATTAAGTTAGGAGCATAAGAATCCTTATAAACGCTTTTATTTGTTTGAAGAAAGCAAGGATTGGCTGAATTCATATGGTCTTTTGTTAATTGTAATTGTCTAGAAAGGGTATTTCTGAAGTGCAACATGTATTTTGTTAATTGTAGTTTTTCTCTCATCATTCTCTTAAAAAAAAAATTATAACAAGGGGTTCCCGTAAATAACGCTTGTATGCATCCCTATTTGTAAATTATAATACAGGAAGTCTTCAACTTATGACCACAATGAAGCCCAAAATTTCTGTTGCTAAGCAAGGCAGTTGTTAAGTGAGTTTTGTCCTAATTTTACAATCTTTTTTGCCAGTTTTTAAATGAATCACTGCAATTCTTGTTAGTAACATGGTTTGCTTGACAGAAGGTCGCAAAAGGTGATCACATGACTCCAGGACACTGTGACTGTCATAAATATGAGTAATTGCCAAGCGGCTCAATTTTGATCACCTGATCATGGGGATGTAGCAAAGGTCTTAAGTATGAAAAATGGTAGTAAGTCACTTTTTCTCAGTGCTGTTGTACCTTCAAAACGAACTCACTAAACGAACCGTTGTAAGTTGAGGACTACCTGTAAAACAAAAAAAATCAGTGCTGCTTCTTACCTCCTCAACAGAATGCAGCTGCTTTCTAAAGTTGGAAGAATTCCAAGCAGAGAGATGTTACATCGCTAGTGACTCCTTTTTTGGAGCCATCAGGTATATAGAATCCTTGTCTGGCAGTGTCACTTACTTTATAGCAATTTCAGTTTATTTGCCTTCCAATGAGGAGCCTTGTTTAGTAGGCAACACAACTGCAGCAAATTGTATGAGCAATTTCTGGACATGTGTAATGTAAGATGGTAAGGTCTCTGTTTATTATTTTTTAATTAATTATTAAGATCCCTATACACACTTAATTAAAATGTACAAGTTTATAAGACAAAATGTTCTTGGTCTGTTTTAATTAGTGTGTAGGGTAAAGCTATTTGATTTATTGTTAAAATTGGTTTATTAATGTATTTTCAACTATGCATTTATCGTTTAATTCTATTTTACATTCATTCTTGGATTTTGTTAGAATGTTTGTTGTTTCTATGTGGGTATGTGTGATTGTGTCTGTATATGTATGTGTCTACATCTACAGATAGTCCTTGACTTAAGACCACAATTGAGCCCAAAATTTATGTTGCTAAAGGAGACATTTGTTAAGTGAATTTTGCCGTATTTTATGAGTATACTTGCCACAGTTGTTACAGTTATTAAGTTAGTAACCCAGTTGTTAAATGAATCTGGATTCCCCATGGACTTTACTTATCAGAAAGTTGCAAAAGATGATCAAATAATCCTGGGACACTGCAACATCATAAATATGAACCACTTGCCAAGAGGTTCATTTTGATCATTTGACCATAAGAATGCTTCAGTGGTCATGTTAAAAACAGTCATAAGTCATTTTTTCAGTGCTATTGTAACTTTGAATGGTCACTAAATGAATTGTTGTAAGTCAACAACTACTTGTATACACATAATAATAAACTCATGTTCATACTAACAAAAGGTCTTCAACTCAATCTTTAAACTGCACTCAAATAATTCCAATCAAAAAAAGTCTAAATTTCAGTCTCTATTTTATTGTTAAAACCCTATGATGGAAGCATAGCACAATTAATATGCTGAATAACTCTTTACAATTATACAAGCTGTACAGTTGTGTCAAGAGTATATAAATATACTCCCAGTGGTTCTTTCATCGATTTGGGAAACATCATAAATTTACACATTCAGATGGAATAAAAATGCATTTGCTGATCTACTGATAAATTTATTCAATATAATCTACAGTGTCTGGTGTGTGGAATTACTTTGTTCCAACAACAGAACACTTACATTGTTAAGTCTCTTTAGGAATGTATATATTTAATTGATAAGATATACAATTCAAAGATGTGGAATAAAGTGCTGTAGAATTCAATGACCTTGCAATTTCACAGAAAAGCCTTCAGGACCTATACATTATAAATATCAATCTATGGGTATTTACATTTACTTCCATAGTTTCGGTAGTCCACATTCTGAGGCAAAGAGTAAGCTAAAAGTCTTTTATTTCATTTGCATTTTAAAAGAAGTTTTTCTTACTCTCCTTTGTAGCGAGGAGATCTTTTCTCTTTAAAAGCAAGAAGACCTTCAATTCTGTCTTTTGTTGGGATAGTCTACAAAGAAGAAAATCTTTTTCAATTCTTGTAAGTTAGTTACATTTATAGACAAACATCACCAAAAATATGGGCAGAAAGATAAGAAAAAGTGTAAGCTGAGCCATGGCTACAAAATGCTTGCAGCTGTTGTAAATCAATCATGTTCTTCTATAATCAAAGTTTTACTGGTTATCAGGGATGGAATAAAAATGAGAGTGGTGTCTCATATTTGTTCATTCTGAAATTAGAATCTCTCAAAAAATGTACATATGCAACTATTAATTTTGCAACAAGGATGTAAATTGTGAAGCGTGGCTTCTTAAAACTGGTCTTGCAGGAAAATTAAATACTTCTGCAAGAACTGAAAAGCAAAGGGGAGCTCTTTCCAGTTTCACTTCTGAGTAAACTTGACTGAATCAAATAAATCAATCACAATTCATGTAAGACAGAATTAGTATGGTACACTCAAGAATAAAGGAAAAGCCCACCTACTGTCTTCAAAATCTCCCAGACATTCTTAGGGTATAAGAATTACCTTGGTATCCACAATGCTGCTGATCTATTTCAAGTTACATAATTCAGATTACATAATTAATTTGATAAATTTCAGTGGTTAAATAATACAGTGGTGAAAAAGAGTCTTATGAAGGTTTAGATTACAAATTTGCCTGTAACTCACAGGGTTTGTTAAGTAGTGCAAGGAGAAACAGAGATGTTTGTCCCAAAGGTGCTTTTTCAAAAAGCAACTGGGCTTTGTTTTTTCTTGAAGAAGTTTTGTTTCTCATTCAAGAAGCTTCTTCAGTGAACTGAAGGAGGTTCTTGGATGAATTGAAACATCTTGAAGGACATTGGGACAACCATGATCTGGATGACTATTGTGATGTCTGGATTTCTAAATAATGCTGGCATCACCCAGAGGTAGGCCAAGAGCTAATTTTTAAGAACATTACTGATTCATGAGAATACCTGTTCATTTCAACATTAACACTGTAAATGTATATATATATTAATCTGCAATTAAGCCCTATTTCTAAGCATGCATATATACAATTGAACAGTAAATGAGTAAAGTTCTCACACAAAAAGTGAGCTACATGAGGTGCAAAGCAAATATTCGTAATTCCCCCATCATCAAAACTGAACTATCAACTATTTTAGTTGATACTGGGTGATGACATTGCGATCTGCATATTACCAATATTTAAACATGGAAAATAATTTGGGGGGGGGGGATTTTGGAAGGCAACAAAATAGGATAATTATAATTTCATACCTGAGCATAACAGGCTTCTTCAATTGCCAAACCTGTTAGCAGATCTACCTAAATAACAACAAAAGTGGAATAAATTTAAACAGTGTTTAAAATATTCCGCATACTAGTGCAAAAATGATATTCTTATCAATAATAAAAATAGTTGAGACTATACTTCAATAGAATCTTAGGCTGGAATTTCATAAGGACATACGGAATCTGTGGCAGGTTCCAATAGCTTTCAGGTCTGGTTATGTTTGCTGGGATTAATGGGACTTGAGAGTCACAGGTTTGCCATCATTAAAGTATGAAGATGTACTTAAAAAGGGTTCTGTGGCCCTAATCTAATTGTATCATTGTGGTAGGCCACTGAACTTTTATTTAGAGTTTTATTATACTGAAAATGTGTCCCACTTACACACAAATCCAGTTAATGTCTTTAAAGTATTTTTCACAGGATGTCAACATACTATTCTAAGAATTTATATTCTAACTGCTACATGATGCATATTGCATTCCATTTTATGACTAATTTATATGTATAATAGTAAAGTCACTGATATAACATTTTAAAAAATAAACTGAAATGAAGAACCATATAAAACGTTTATGTATACAAGGCCACAGGGGATAAGTGGTCATAGTGAAATGAAATATAAGAAAAATATGAGAAATCATGTGATCCCTAACATTTTCCCACATTTTAACAGCAATTCAATCTTAGCCAAATTCTAAAACAACTAAGTGCATGTAACAGGATATATTCTCCATGTACAGATAAGGGCATTCAAAGCACCATTTGGGATTTCCATTTGAGGAACCATTTCAACAAAAATTCACAAATACTTTTGCGGAGTACATTTACTGTGTGCTTATATGCTTCTCATATTCCTTAAGAACTCGGGGATACAAAACTACCTATAAATAACATATATACTTATATAAAGAAAAACACAGATCAATATCATATTTTCAGAAAAGATGTCACAAAATACATCAGAAGATAGATTTAAGTAACCCTTTTGCACTTTTTGCGTAAAGCAGAAAAAATAAATTTAGGATCTTTGGTTTTGATAATATTTTTTAAAAAATAAGAGTCACAATGTAACTTTAGAGAAAGATATAAATCTATAGTTGTATTTATAACTGCTATAAAGAAGATTAGAAGTCACTTCTTTATTTTTCTTCTTCCTTTTCAATTTTTCTGTAACTTTTTTCTTCTTGCACATTATATTTTCTTACTCTTAGTTTGTATTAATTTTTACTCTTGATTTTAAAACTTTTAATAAAATTATGTTAAAGAAAATAGCTTTGTTCATCTTTGTAAAAATAGAAGAATAGTGTTCACTAAACATTTAAGAAATCTAAATGTATTAGTTTCTAGTATAATTGTGCTAGAATACATATTTTCAGAAACCTAGTGAGGATAGAAAATAAATATATTGTCTTTATTCTAATAGAAATTTGCAAGTCTGATAAAAATATGTTGTGCTCAAAATACTAATTAAAAAATGAACAAAGACATCATAGCTTAGCAGACTTTAGGAATGAATAAGCCAATTTATAGGGTTTACTCTTTTCAAACCGAAGACTAAGGAAGATATGAGAGGAATCTGCATAGTTTGTATTGTTTTATGTGCAATAATAGGGTCACATTCAAACTTTCCCAATTCTGTGAGGCAATGAGACTAGAAGTATAGTAGTCAGGAAAAAAGTATGAATAGGATTCAGTTTTACAAACTTTCCATACTGTGCTTGAGACAATACATCCAACTACTGTTTTATAGATTTTGATCCATATATATCAAGTATACACGTTCTGAATGTATTTTGTCCCTTTAAAAAAAAGATTAAATAGTATGCACAAATAGATTTTTCTTACTTCCATTCCTTGATTTATGGCCAATTTTGCAACTCTCATTGCTATGGGTCCCTAAAATTAAAAGAAATGTAAGTTTCAACACAGAAAATAAAGTCTGTGATTTTTAAAAAGGATGCAAATACCAACATTTCATTTTGCTATCACAGAAGTCAAAGTAGCTTTGAGCCAGTTCTTTCTCTTAGAATAAACACCTGACAGGATTATTGTTGTAGGGAAAATAGGAGGAAGGAGGATTAAGTACACCAACATGAGTTATATAAAACAAAAGTGTGATCTAAATCTATAAAATAGATATATTTTATACAGCTTTGTATATTTAGCATATACAAAACTGTATTTAGCAAGTTCATTCATTTCTATTATTTGTATTTCTATATGCATTATAATAATTTTTCACTAAGAAATACTAAACAATATGATACATTTAAAACAGAAAGGCACTGCAATTTTTGTAAGAATTTCTAGAATATAAAATCTGTAATTTGTTGGCCAGTTTTGCGGCACCTGCTAGATGTATGAAACCTGAACTCCTGAAAAGTAAATTTGGCATTTCGAAAATGAATATCAAATAGAGCACCAAGATGAGAAAGACCTGTCTCTGAACATTTATACAGGACAACAAAAATAGAAAAGGTTTCTTGGCTGCAAATATAAGCGGTCATCTATCAATTCAAACAAATGTATAAGTGGAAATTTTCTTTCTAGTCATCACAATGTGTCAGAAAAAGCAATGGTCTTTCCATTTCCTATGTTGGTAAGTGAAGATGAAATTTTCATAGCTACCTAAAATAAGCAGGAGGAATGTTGCCAATCTGAATGACAAACAGGCACGTCTTGTGGACGTGAAGGGACTTGAAACTAATGACCCATTTGACCCCTCCCTTGGACTCAACCTGGTCATCTCCTGCACAATATTTTCAATGGTGTTCAGGAACTGGGAAAATTTTGAATGAAAAAAAATACCTCTTTTTCTATGGAAAATAAGGAAAGCCCTCATCATAATGTATACATACATACATACATACGTACATACGTACATACAATTCTCTATTTCAACGATCTGATGTCACAATCATCAGAAATTTGATGTATCAGGACTATAGACATTAATTCAAAGGTTTCAACATTAAGAGAGAGAAAACAAAGGAAAGGCTGCAGACCAGAAGTGGTGAGGAATCAGAGAATAAGGATATCTAGTCTAGGGCTTTCATGTAACTCACTTGTGAGTTACAAAAAAGAAAAGAAGTGTTAAGCAAGGAAGCGAAGGCTGTAAGATATACTTTACTGAAGAGAGAACCAAATGTTGTTATTTCATATGCAAGACAATGGGAAAAATATGGTGGTCCCAATACTGCACAGGATTCAATTACGGCTTTGGTATTTCCATTTAGCCCTGTAGAAAGCTTCTGAAAAGCCAATAAAGTCAGTTCTATCTTGACTTGGAAGGACTGTTGAAGCCAAGCTGTAAGATTGGTTGATTATGTGCCATCAATCTGTAAAGCAGAAGGAATTAAGATCTGGATGGAATGTTTGCCCCTGATTCACTGTATGAATCGAAAGTCAGTCTGGTTCAAAGTAAGAGATGAAAAGGAGTAGCAGGACAAACTGCAGCTCCTGAGGCCATTGGGAAATGAATGGCGCAGTTTGCTAAAACAGCTTTGAACCTTTAATGGGCAACGATCTTGGGATGACAATAGTGGTGACAATTCTAAGGAGGAGTGAAAAATGCAAATATTTTCTTACTGAGTTAAGCTGCCGGATAATTGTATGATGGTAAATGTATGATGCTTGAAGAAAGGTGAAAAGGCTACAAGCACTTCAGGGCCAGTTGCCCTTCAAGTTTGTTTCCAGAGAGAAGTAAGCAAACAAGAATGATTGTGATGAACTTGCTTAGTAAATACCTAGAAGGCATGCAAATACTGTATCTAACCCATATTATTTTAACCAGAGCAAAGATACAGAGCAAAGATACAGCAAAGGGCCATAAAGCTCAAGATTAGAGGCCTGTAACTGAAGAACAAATTATCGCAAATTATTTTTATTATTTTATTTTATTATTATTTTATTTTTTATTATTATTTATTTTATTTTTTATTTTATTATGCAAATAACAAATTAACTCAAGGAATTTCTGAGAAAGATTAAAGAAAAAGAAAAAAAGGAAAGGAAAAAAAGTATTTAGACAAAGCAGTTCAACGGCCATGTTAATACTGCTGTGGTTGAAAATCAACTGAAAGGATTTCAGTGAGAGCCACATGTAACTGTGTGGTACATATGGGTTCAGGGCAGGGGTGGGTTCTACCCACCTTCGCTACTGGTTCTCTTTGTGTGCGTGCGTGCACGCGGGCGAAATTTGCACGCGCGCGTATACCGCGCTACCGCGCATGCGCAGAAACTTTTTTTTCCGAAAAATCGCCAAAAAAGCACTCTGTGCATGCGCAGAACGCTAATTTCAGCAATTTTTGAAAAAAAAGGTAAGTTGGGGCGCGCGGGTGGGCCCGGGTCCAGGACGCTGCGAAACAGTTCGGTGACGTCACATCGTCACCGCTACCTATTCGCGCGAACTGAACCGGGGGCAACCCACCACTGGTTCAGGGGACTCACAAAAATTTTTGAATACTCTGGAAGATCTGCACAGACACATAATTCATAAAAGAATCACAGCACAATGAAAACTGTTCCACTAGTTCGTTTCAATTTTCACCTCTGTTTATAACTACAATTACCGTATTTTTCAGACTATAAGACACACCTTAGTACCCTGTTTCCCCCCAAATAAGACATGCCCTGATAATAAGCGCAATCGGGCTTTTGAGCGCATGGCAGTAAGGCCAGGTGCTTATTTCAGGGTTCAAAAAAATATAAGACAGAGTCTTATTTTTAGGGAAACACGGTATTTTGGAGGAAAATAAGAAAAAGCTGATTGGGGGTGGATTGGCCTCCTGAAATACCCCCAATCAGCTATTCCCAGAAGTGAACTTTAGCAACAGGTTCATTGGTTGTGAGCTCTGCACCTTGCTTTTTTTTCAGCCTCTGAAACTTCCGTTTCAGAGGCTTTTTTTCAGCCTCTCAAAGGGAGGTTTCAGATGCTTTATTCAGCCTCTGAAACCTCTGTTTCAGAGGCTGGGCGGAGTTACATTCGGACTATAAGACGCACTTAGATGTTCACCCTCTTTTGGGGGGTAAAAGGTTGCGTCTTATACTCTGAAAAATGCAGTAATATGCAGTAGATTGAAAGACTCAATTTTAAAATAAAATTCTTCTATGAGCTTATGCAACCATACTAAAGTGTTATCAAGATACGCCATTCAAGATCTTTCTCTTCAGATGTAACAGTTTCATGGAACAGTTTTCATCATTTCTCAAGACTTTGATCTCCAATGAGTGGCAGACAGTAATTCAGAAATCACTGCTAGTGAGAATCAGGATATTGCTCTTTAGAATAATTCAGAAGTATGTTGTTTAAATTTACTATAAGTAAAACTCTTAGAAGAGATAATGTATAGTATGAATACCATAATGTACATACAAATGTCAGTGTGACATTTCAAGGACTATACAGTGTACTATTGGACCTCTAGATTTATGGTCTTGAGGTCTTCAACATATTGAATATACTGGCTGGTAGGTGTGTTGTTTCAAATGCATAAAACAGTAACAGTATCTATCTCCTTCCCCATCTTGAACAAACAACACTAAAACTAGAGCACTAAAAATTGAACCAACAAACTCACAGCTTTCATGAAAGCAGAATGACTATGTAATCATTCTACAGGTAATCCCTGCATTACGAGTGTTCCCTTAACAAACATTCAAAGTTACACGATAAGTGCTCCCTATTTTAATATTAGTATGAAATGTATTAATGGGATGGGAAGTATTATGATTTGATAGATGGGTGGAGATAGATAAATAGATGGATGGATGGATGGATGGATGGATGGATGGATGGATGGACGGACAGACAGACAGACAGACCATGCCAAGGAAACAAAATAGATTGTGATCATATACCACATAGTTCACCTAAGGAATTTTAAAATGCACTTTGTAAAGCTGCTTAATGATATGATCTTTAACAAAGACAATGCTAGGTCTACTATACTTGACAACAGAATAATATTCCTTTATCTATTGTTTCCTAAAATGTTAAAATTAGAGACAGTAATTCTTTTTAATTTCAGATCAATAAAAATCATAATATTTTTTCACTATATCTAGATAGTAATCAAATAAAAAAATTATAATATTATAGAGGATATTATCTAATATATGAAACTGGGTTTACATACTTAAACCCATTTATAAGTATACACTTTCCATCAAGTTAATGGAATCTGTATTTATAATTTGGGCTATAAAGTGCAACTCCACTACTTTTTACTGATTAACAGAACGTCAACATTTTAATTTATTTTGAGAAACTAAATTAGGAAATGTAGAGACAAAAGGATTTTTAAAATTTCCATAGTAAGATGCCTAACAAAATGATGGATACGAAGCAAAAATACTAGTTAAAGTACTAAACTTATATAACAAAATCCTCCAATATTTATCATTAATTCCATATTTTAAGATTTGTAACATAATCATGGATAGATGAATAATATGCCTATAACAACCAAGGAAGATTTGGCATTATAAATAATTACAAGTAATGGAGGGCTTTCGATATATTTTATAGTAATAATTGTCATCTATTGCAACAGAATGACAGAATAAGGAATATCATCCACTGAGACTGTACCTGAGGTAAAAATTCGCTTGCCAGGGCTAATGCTCTTCTGTAGGCAGCATCCCCTGCTTCATTCTGTTCAACCACATGACTGATCAAGCCTATTGATTTAGCTTCTTCACCATCAAGTACACGAGCAGAAAATATTAATTCTTTTGCCAGAGACACACCAATGGTACGAGGTAGTCGTTGTGTCCCGCCTGTAGTTTAGGAAATATAAGAAAAAAAACACAAATACTGATGCTGTGGAGTATCATCATCTTTAATATATCAAGTTTTAAAAGTGTGACTGATTAATAAGCCTAACAGTGATTTTACTACTACTGCAACCAAAAAAGTGGAGTAAGAGTTCAAGTACTTTAAGAAAATGCATACATATCTAAAGCACAACATAATACACATATTATTTTCTTTCTCAAGGCAAGTACACATATCCAATTTTAACAGGTTATCTCCACTCAGCAACTTTCCAACGTAGAAAATAGATCAAACATATTTATAAAAATGTACATCTTATCAATAATTTAAGCAAGTATATACGCTGAAATTTGGCCCAACAAAGTAAGTTTTAGTTTTCATTAACAACAGATAAGTACCCTTTATTAACTAGACATCAGCTGCAGTCAAACAGATAAGCTACATTGCTGATGGATGTTAGGCAATGATAACATATAAGTAATGTATACTTCTTACCAGAGAAAATAACATTTAATCTTTAACTGAAGGACTTTCTGTTAGTTCAGCCACATTTGTTAGATCCTGAACTCTCCCCAGTTATGAAGGTGACATGGGCGTAATCAAGGGATGGATCCATGCAGTGATTTCTGCTTCTTTGAGGGAGTGGTTTTGCTGGCCTGAAGGAGACAATGGCATGCCCTCTTCTCAAGAGTCCATCATTGGCCATTACATTATTTTAGACAATTATTTTCCAGGCTCCAAATTCCACTTAGTACAGGTTGTAGAAAGTGATCAGGCAACAATTACAGAGGATCTTGGAGGAAATGGATTACCTGGACATGTTTCAGACGGGGGTACTCTATGCTGAAGATGTTAGTCATGCTTGTCAATGACCGTTGGCAAAGCCGGAACGGTGCATTCATTCATGAATTCATTTGAAGGTCTGCCTAACTTAATTATTTCTACCTGCCTAGTATGTGATAACAGAATGGGAACAGAGTCACCTTATAGAGGAGATAGGGAGCATAAAAATTGAATAAATAAAAACAATAACAAATGCTACAAATCCCTTCTATTAAATGTTATCATCTTGTGGAACTAAGGAAACTTGTCTTTTCTGTTGGGCCTCTAGAATAGCATCCCCTTGAAGAAAGCACTTCAAGGTTCTGAAAAATACTTCAGAACTGATTTTGGACTCAGATTTGTGGGTTTGATGTGTTTTGGTTTTATTTGTTATGATTTGATTGTTTTAATCTGGGCTGCTTGTGGGGTTTTATACTTATGCATTCTCACCCACCACTCATGCATAAACCATTGCCTCTCCCTCCCCCACTTCCAGTCCACAAAGATGGAAAAGTTGGGGATTGCTCTTCTAGTCCCATTTTAGGCCCAAAGCCAGCTGAATGATTTTGGCTGGTTAGTCCCTCTAAATCCTAGAAAAAATGAAATGGCAAATCAGTTCTGAAATTCTTGCCAGGAAAACTGTAAAGATTCATTCAGTCAGTAACTAGCAGTCAACATTGCCTTGATATCAATAAGAAATATCATAATTTACTGAAATACATGATTATGGCTGTGAGAATAAATTTTGCCCCACACTGAAAGAATATATAATCCCAACAATATTTGATTGGGAATTTACATTTGGAAAATATGCAGCACTGGCAAAATTAACAATATATATTCACAACAGAATTTTAACTAAACGTAAGCAAGAATCATGCAGCATGCGCAGTGGCATGGCTGCACGTGCAATTTGGTGGGTACACGCGCATGACAGCCCTGTGCATGTGCAGATGATGCGGTCATAGGCGCACCACGGGGGCGCACACGCAACAGGTCTGCGCATGTGCAGTGGCACGGCTGTGCGCGCAAATAATACGGGAATCTTTCACCATATATTCCAGCTGTCTAAGATTAAAATGTCTCTTTCTGCTCTTTTTTATTTATATAAAAACATCCCAAAGGACTAACGTCTTAGTAGGAAAAAGAAACCATTTTCATTTTTTTTATGTTCCAAGAAAGAAAAAATCTATAACAGAAATTTTCAGACAGCATCTGAAAATGGTTTATAGTTTTTTAAATTTCAGAATGAGATTCACTAAAACATGGCCTGCAATTGAAATGAATCCTATTATACAGAATCCTATTAATGATTCCTTTACAGCAGGATAATTTGTTTTTTTTAAAAATCTACTAAAAATGTTTTCATGTGCATTTACTTTTTAGATTTCAAATACACCAATCAGTTTAAATGTCAGTGTGTATACTTGGAATATTTTCAAACTGTGAAAATAGATAAAGAGGATCTTTTGGAGGATTTCTATGTAGCTAAGAATCCTGAATTAAATTAAAATCACTGAGTTGACAGAATGGAATAAGGCTTAGGAAAACATCTTTGTAATATTTCAATAAGTTATCCTTGAGGCCATAAAAGTCAATCAGAGCAATAGTGTTATAATCAATTTTTTCTAATAAGAAAATAAAGTATAATTCAGTGTCACAAAACTTTTATTTTACATTAATTTTAGAATTGCTATTAAGCATAATAACTAAGTAAAGGTTCCCCTCACACATATGTGTTAGTCATTCCCAACTCTAGGGGGCGGTGCTCAACTCTGTTTCAAAGCCAAAGAGCCAATGCTGTCCGAAGATGTCTCCATGGTCATGTGGACGGCATGACTAAATACCAAAAGCCAAAGGTGGTTCCTATTTTTCTACTTGCATTTTTTATGTGCTTTCGAACTGCTAGGTTGGCAGAAACTGGGACAAGTAACAGGAGCTCACCCCGTTACACGGCACTAGGGATTTGAACCGCTGAACTGCCAACCTTTCAATCGACAAGCTCAATATTAAAAATGGGCAAAAAAGCCCTTTATTATAAATCTACGGTAGGCTCTGGCTTAAAGCTCCTCACCTCTCTGACCCTGGAAATAAAAATGTAGAAAAGGAAGCTTCTGTATTCATACAAGAGCAACAACTGTTGAAGTAAAGGAAAAGAAAAAAAAATTGTTACAAAGCAGATAAATGCAAAAGCTGTAAGAACACCACATCAGAGAATTTCCATCACAGAATATGTACATTTTAAAATATTCTCTCAGAAGAAAGATAGTAGATTGCTGGATTTAAAAATAATTAAGTTTCTTGTTTCCTGTCAACAGACATAATAGACATGCCAAATCAATTTTCCTCTTTAAATTACAGCTAGAATCAGCTAGCAACGAGAAGACTTTCTAAATACATTCTTTTATGTAAAATCAACAACGAGGTCAGCTGTCCTGCATATCCAAAAGCAAATTAATTTTTTAAAATTTATTTCAAATAAATCATTTATGTATTTTAACTTAGCAGATACTGTTTGTAATGAATTTATCATGAAATTCTTCCTTTTCGTTTAAGGTCTTGATTCTGATTTCATGTTAAATAAAAATAATTAAGTTCAGTACTTCCAAATCTTTATAAAAAAATTAAGAGTTTCAGCTTTCATAGTTTTTAAGGTCTCCATATAGATCCCAGATATACCAGTATCCGGATTCATAAATCTATTTTTTCATCCATTTATAGATTAATTAAGGTTTTACCATTAATTCCAAACTCACTATTGCTTCTCATATAAATAGGAATACATATCACAGTCATGTTTTCTAGCCCAACAAAATTTGAGGTGGCTCTCAGGGATTTCAAGTGAATTTATATGCTTGTCCAGGTTTTCTTCCTATTATCTGAAGTACAGCTGGGGGTAGGGTGGGGGGGTGCTGCGTTTTTCATTTTACAAGGCTTATTATTAAATATGTCCTGGAGAATAGGATAGGATAGGATAGGATAGGATAGGATAGAATTCTTTATTGGCCAAGTGTGATTGGACACACGAGGAATTTGTCTTGGTGCATACATTCCCAGTGTACATAAAAGAAAAGATATGTTTGCCAAGAATCATAACACTTAATGATAGTCATAGGGAACAAATAAGCAATCAAATCATATTAGGAAACAGTCAATATAAATCTTAAGG
>JANHFM010001199.1:54805-71589 GCA_032468115.1 Grayia smithii
TGGGGAATTCTGGGAGTTGAAGTCCACACACCTTCCAGTGGCCAAGGTTGAGAAACACTGCTTTAGAAAGTTTCTGGCCGGATGGAAAAGGAGGAACGAAATATTTCCTAACGAGGAAAAAAAATAGCATTTTCCTTCATTTTTGTGTGACTCTTACTGTTTTGTGCCTCGATTCTGTAGGGGATTCTGGTGCTGATATAAGTTAAGATCAATAATCATCAGGATGATCGCCGATTTTTATTTTTTTTAATTTCAAGATAGAATTAATAAAGCGTGGCTTATTCTTTAAAAAGTAATTAAAACTTTGAAATGCTTTAAATTAATATTAAAATCATTTAATGGTGACAAAAAAACACAAATAGTATCGTGAATTTTCGTGATTTTTTTTTTTATCATGGAATATATGCTTTGTATACTTCTTTATATTTCAGCAACATAATATACCGCAACATATAGACAATGATGGAGCAATTCAGCAGCCTTTATATACATGCAAAAATTCCATCACACAAACGTATTGACTTTATTGTATGTTTTAAGTAAATCAGTAACTGGACATAAACTTTCATTTCCTGTATGCATATATTTCTCAATGGCTTGCTAAGAAGCGAAACTGGTCTGTGTAACCTAGCTCAGCATGAAGTTTCCCTTCATTTTCCAAATTGTACTGTGGTTTTTCAGTCAAAATTCTGCCAAGGACCTTCTCAGAATGCTTAAGGCAAATTGTCCTGTGGTTTTTGCATTTATTCTTGCTACCTTCTAATAGCATTCTTCCAATCTGCATTTCTGCAGTCTTTTGCAAACCAGTTAAAACATAGTACATTTATTCCATAATGAAATAATACATATTCCCCCAGTTAAATGTGATGATACGGACCCAAAGATATTGAGGAACCCAAAGATATTGAGGACCCCAAGGGCTGAGAAGCCAAGCACGGGGGTGTCTCGGTATGTGGCCTCTCAGCGCCTCTTCCATCCCTAAGGCACCAGCTGCTCAATGTCTAGCACTTTCATTTAACAGCTGCATCAGGAAGTTGTTGAGGCTGTCTTGCTTAATGACTGTCACTACTTGCAACTGTAATGGTCAGGCTCCATTATAGTCACAGTTCAAGGACTACCTATAATGCAACAGACCTGGTGCACAATTCAGGGCTTCTTCTGGACTTGCGATTCCTGATCAAAGAGGGGGCAATTGTGGCTAGGAGAGTCTTTATGCAACTTCATGTTGTGCACCAGTTGCACCCTTTCCTAGATTGAGAGTCCCTGTGCTCAAGTCATTCAAGCTCTGGTCATCTCATGTTTGGAATACAGGTAGTCCTCAAGTTAACGAACATGACCCCAAAATTTCTGTTGCTAAGAGACAGTTGTTAAGTGAACTTTGCAACCTTTCTTACCACAGTTATTAAATGAATCACTGCAATTGTTAAGTGAATCTGGCTTCCCCATTGATTTTGCTTGTCAACAGATTGCAAAATGTCCCATGATCCTGGGACATAAATATGAACCTATTTCCAAGTGGCTGAATTTTGATCACAAGACCATGGGGATGCTACAACAGTCATAAGTGTGAAAAATGGTCATTATTCACTTTCTCCAGTGAAGAAAATTATAACCTCAAACTGTCACTAAATGAACTGTTATAAATGGAGGACTACCTCTATGGCAATGTGCTCTACATGGGGCCACCTTTGAAGAGTATTTGGAAGCTATAGCTAGTGCAGAATGCAACCTCACAAATAGTCCTTGGGGTGCTTAGGGTGACCCATGCTATACTGTTACTCTGAGTTGCATTGGTTGCAAATTTGTTTCCAGATCCAATTCAAGATGTTGGTTATCAGATTTAACGCCCTTCATGGCATTAGTCCAGGTTATCTGAGGAACTATCTTGCCTTGATGGAATTAGCATGCCGTACCTGCACCAGCAGAAGGGGCATGCTGCTGACCCCATCAGACAAGGAACTCCAGCTGTGGGGTCCAGGAGAAGAACTTTTTCTGTTGTGGCTCCTATCCTCTAGAACAAGATGACATCTGCTCCCATTCTCTTGGTCTTCCGAAAGGCTCTGCCCCCTGCCCTGGAGTTCCAATATACATATAAAATTAGTACAGCTTGTTTCTTTTTCAGGCATATTTTACTGGCTTTAGAAGAGCACTCGATCCTATTTTCAATCTATGTTTCTTTTGTTTTTATTTCCTCCTCCTCTCCCGTTTTTTAAAACAATGCTATGACACTAACATTGCCCTAATTGTAATCAATCATTCATAAATAAGCAGCACCATGGCATTCCCACTTTGGCACTCTGCCCTTTTAGTATATTTCAAAGGCAACTGTTTCCTTGAATTGTCCTTCTGCATGTTGGTTAGAATATTTTCTTTTCTCTTTTAAATTCTCCATAACCTGAAAGTTCCTGTGCACACACTTTCTATGTAGAGCGAAACAATACCTGTTTAGATTTTGACAATAATTTTCTGACACATACCCAACTGCTGGGTAATAAATTGTATTTAAAGTTGCTGGTCTTATTAGTATCCCAGAAATAAGCATAGCAATTAAAATTAAGTACACCCTATAGATTGAGATTGCAAATTCAGTGATGGTGGCAAAAGTAGACAATATTTTCAATCCTGAAAGCCATAGAGATACTCAGGTTGGAAGCCGTGTGTGTGTGTGTGTGTGTGTGTGTGTGTGTGTGTGTGTGTGTGTTCACATTCCCCTTAAAAATAACACTTCTTCCTCCTTCTTTTCTTAACTACCCCATGGTCTACTGCAGACTATTAGTTGCTGTCAGATTTCTTAGTATCTTGCCATTGATAGCTGGCAAAAAAGGACAACTCTGAACAGTTTTATGAACCAAATTACTTGCAGCACATGCAACTCCAGGCATAGGTTGTTCACCCTGTACATGTAATATTTAAGTGGTTTAAGAAATGAATACAGGTAGTCCTTAACTTACAACCATATTGGAGCCTGCCATTACATTTATAAGTTGTGATGCCACCATGCGACTGGACCCATATTTATGGGGGAATGGTTTTTGTGGTGATTGTAAAGCAAATGCTTCAGTCATAAAGCGAAGTCATTGTTCGATATGGGCCATTTTTGCTGAAAACTAGAAGTAAATATAGTTTTTGGCAAAAAATTATAAAATATTATGTGGCCATGGGACACAGCAAATAGCAGTAAATGTGGCTGGTTGAGAAACAGCTGATATATTGTCATATGATTGGTAGGGCACAGCCTTTCAGAACTTTGGAACCAGGTAATAGGTGTGGTTGGGTGGATCCATTGTAACTTCGAACAACCAGTCATAAGTCGAGGAGTACTAGCAGTAGCAGTAGGAGTGAGGGGACTCCCAAGTGGGAAGCTGTAGAGATTTATGTTCTATAGATTTATGCTATTACAATTTATGTATATTCTGCAGATATTTGCTATTTCTTTTGTCTTTAATCAAAGTTTTATTACATTAAAAAGGAAGAAAATAAATACAAAAAAATCTAAAAGCCACCTTCCTGGTGTAATCGGATATTTAAATCCAAAACTAAACTGTGCAAAGGCCTCTGAGAAGATAAATGCTTTAGTCTGGCACCAAATCACTGAGGCATGGTTTACAACAGAGGTCATGCTTCATGTGGGCCCCACTGTGAGATTGAATTCCCTTGAAGCTGTTTGCCCAGATTTATTTATTAGAGGTGTCATTTGACTGTACTGACCCTCTGGTAATCTAAGAGATCTGTTTTGAAGTAACTGAATTTTCTGCATATCTCATGAAAAGTGCGTTGTAATAATCCGATAGAAAGTTACTTGAGTAGATGTAACTGAGCTCATTATGTGTCCTGATATCACTGCAGATGCTGTCTCACCTAATAAGATAAAAAGCAAAGGCAGTGATGAGAACTGCTTTTATATTGGTGGTCTTTTCCAGTGATTGTATGTCCATGAAGGAGAAAGTAGGGCTTTAGTACACTTTGGTATAACTAACATTGCCCTTTGGAAATAGCCAAGTATGACTACCTGTAAAACAATGATCCTAATTTCAAATATTTTTATTATTTTTGATTTAGTGGAGAAAAATAATAGTAACAACATAATGGACTAAACCAAATATAATTACAAAAATCATCCTTTATTGTTGTATAAATATAGTATGAGAGTGAAAGTTTTTTCTCCAAGTTTGTGGGTTGGTTTCCGAACGTTTTGTTACTAGGCTAGGTAATATCTTCATCAGAGGTTCAGCTGCACTGAAGATGTTACCTAGCCTGGTAATGAAACATTACCAATCCACAAGATCGGAGAACAAACCTTCCCCCTCATCCTACACCTGAGCTGCAGATATTCGCTACTATTGCAAATATAGCATAATGTATGATCTGAATTAACAGAAGTGTGTATGTGAAAAGTATATATATTTTAGAAAAATAAAAAATGTGCAAAACAAGCAACAGATCAAGGAAATTTGACAGTTTGAAGATTCTCTTCCTTCTCTTAAAATTCTAATGTTGACAAAATGAACAAATAATATAATATATTGAATCATTTTATCTTTCAAATGTCATATAATAATTTTTTGGCTAACAATTCCTTCCCTGCCCTCCCCCCGTTTCTCATTGTACAAAGAATTCATTATTTGTGAATCTGAATACATTCCAAATGCTAGGAATATAGCCAAAGAAAACATATGACAAGCAGTACTCTTTCTAATGTTGAAAATGAGTGACTGCCAATAGGATGGCAATATTGTTGAAATGTAGACAATTCAGAAGATTGTTTGCAAGAATAGGATATGCAATCTCATTATTCTTAAAATCAGCTTAATAGTATCAATTTCATCTATTTCATCTTCTAGTCAAAATAAATTACTGGATTAGGAGCCCAGTGAATTCTTCCAAGACTTCTAACAAATGTTGAATTTTGAGACAGCAAAGACATTAGGATGAATCATTCAAAATAATAAATGCTTGAAAAATATGCCAACGAGAAGTGAAAAGGGTTAAGTTCTATAAATAAACAAAAATCATTTCAGCGAAGTTAAGATATATTATGAGAGGTCCAATTTATTATCCTTCTAGGATTTTCTAGATATTTCTAAAACATGATAATCTCGTTGTCGGCCTCGACTCGGACTGTGAGCAAAATAAACAGACCACCAATAGTTTGCTTGTGGGGACAACTGGTTTACTAGCCCACAGCCGCTCGAACCCGGAAACAAACAAAGTCGGCGTTGAGAGCAGCCGCCTCTCAACACCATTTAAGCACGGCGCACGTCCCTCAGCCAATACAAAGCCCTGCGATGTCATCAGGTGGTGCCACGCCATACATAAGAGACCGCCGGCCGCCTCCCCCACCATGGCTACACCCGTGACTACACTACCCCCGAGGTATGCCCACCACCATCCCCTGTACAAGTCCCTAGCCGCAAGGGATCCAGCTGGACGCCGCAGAAGGCTTCGGTAGGGATGGGCCCCCACCCGGTCCCGCGTGACGTGGCGAGACCGCAGGTCGCGACAGGCGGCCCCCTTCACCAGGCGTCCACCTGCAACACAGAAGAAAGTAGGGAGAGGTTAATTCAGCGCTATGACATGAGTGGCCTGACGCCCCGTCGCCTCCCCCGGCTTCCCGGGATGGTGACAATGGAAACGGCATAGTAGCCGGTTGGCGTGAATCTGGGTAGCCACCACCCAGGTGGCTTCTGTGGCAGGATACCCCTTCCACCATACGAGATATTGCACAACACCTCGTCTTGTTCACGCATCCAAAATATCAGCCACCTCGTAGTGATCCCCGTGCACAGAACCTGGGCGGGGATAGTGTTGGCGGACAGTGGTTACAGGTTTTAACAGACTGATGTGAAATACTGGATGGATGCGACCTAGGAGCGAAGGGTCAACTGTACCGTCACTGGATTAATTATCTTACTGACTGGAAAGGGTCCGATGTATTTGGGGCCTAGGGTCTTACTTGGTAGGTTCAGTTTTAAATACTTAGTGGAGAGGTATACATTATCTCCAATACACAGAGGCTTTGAGGGCTGTCTTCTTTTTGTATCGGCATGTTTCTTATACCCTTCAAATGCCTTAGTTATCCCTACTTGTACCTGTGGCCATAGTGCTCTAATCTGGGACATCCATTGGGTCAAATCTATTGGTTTTCGTGGGCTGGCTACTACCTCTACCTCCGGCATAGCAGGGAACTCCTTCCCTGCAACAATCTGGAAGGGTGTGAACCCTGTGCTTCTATGGCGAGAGTTATTGTATGCCACTTCAGCAAATGGTAAGAAGGAAACCCAGTCATCCTGTTGATGAGATACGTAACTCCGTAAGTACCGTTTTATTACGGAGTTCATCCGTTCGGCCGCACCATTGGTGCTCGGATGGTAGGCCGAGCTTAATGCCTGAGTAGATCCTAACTCCCTAATAAAATACCGCCAGAAGTGGGCTGTGAACTGTACCCCCCGGTCAGACACTATTCTTTTTGGAGCACCATGTAGCCAATAGACGTGCTGGATGAACAACTGGGCCAGTTTCCTGGCAGACGGTAGGCCCTTACATGGTACAAAATGGGCCTGTTTCAAGAAGAGGTCTACTATGGTCCAGATTACTGTATAGCCGTGACTGGTGGGTAACTCCACTATGAAGTCCATAGTGACCTCTTCCCAGGGGACAGTTGGGTTCGACACTGCTTGTAATAACCCTAATGGTTTTCCGATTTGTGGTTTTGTGGTGTTGCATGTGGGACAGCTTTTGACATACTGTTCTATTTCCTGTTTCATCCGGGGCCACCAGAATTGCCGTCTTGCCAGGTGAAGCGTTTTTAAGAATCCAAAGTGACCGGATTGTTTGGAATCATGGCACCGATGTAAGACATCTGGACGTAACTCTGATGGAATATACAATCTATCCTTTACCCATGTTAAACCATCTCGAATGGTCACCCCTACTTTCGGATCTAATCTTTCATGGTCCCATTTTAGCGCGGTTTTTAGCACCTCTTCCCAAGGGATCACAACGACGGTCAGCGCCCCTGATGCTACCACAGAGTCACCCCCTGCCAGGTTGAGATGGGATGTTGTTGAACACGCCGCTCGGGCTTTCGTTGAGCAAGGTGGTCGCCTGAGGCCGCTTACAGGTGTGCTCTTTGGTGTCACAGGCGGTTATAGAGGGGGTACGGGACAGTCCGCGGCACGATGTCCCTCCACGTTACACCTGTAACAATGGAACACAAAACCCCGTGCCTGTCCCCCACACACCCCTGGTGCTCCACCACTTCGGGATACCTCACAGGATCTGGGAGCCACCCACCCCTGTCTCTCTGGTGGCCGTCGTACCGGCATAGCCCGACCCTCTCCCCGGTGGCGGAATTAACGCAATCCCATATCTAGCTCCACCGCTGCCTCACACCACGCCGCCAACAGGGGAGGAAGGCCACGATAGAGGCATGCCTGTCTTAACTCACGGTCCATACCAGCTTTAAATTGATGTACTAGCATGCGTTCTGGCCAGGAACGCTACCTCCCAGCTAGTTGTTTAAACGCTTTTACATACTCTTTGGCTGGTTTGCCAGCCTGTCTCAATTCCAACAGCTCCCCCTTAGCAGCCTGAGTCCAGATATTATCCTCGAACCGCCTTCGCAAAGCGTCGAGAAACGGACCTTTAGAGGCCAATTCGGGGGCTCGGTCGCTGTGTAGGTCCGCCACCCAGGTAGCGGCCTCCCCCGTAAAACCCCCGGTAATGGTGACTACTAGAGCCCACTGAGACGGGAACAAATGCCCATAGAGATCCAGGTAGTTCAACACCTGGCTAATGAGGAGGGACAACCTATCCGGGTTGCCGTCAAATGTGGTCTGCAAGGGAGGAGGTCCCCACGTTGGCTGGGGTGGCAGCCCAGTTCCGCTAGGCGCCCACACCCCACCAAGCAGGCTTTCACCTCTGGCCGCAGGGCCTGTTTGCCTGCCCCTAAGCCTTCCTGGTTCCCTTTCATCACCTGTGGGTCGTCTCCCAGCCGATGGATAGTACAGAATATCCCCCACCGTAACGTCGCTCTCACGAGCCCCCCAGCCAGAGCTCCGTCTGTCCGGAAATCCCTTTGGCCTACTGGAGACATCCCCAAACTGTGCTCTTATTATTTCCAGGGTGACGTCACCCGGCTGAGTGGAGCAGGACCACTCCCCCTCGTCCGCCACCCAGAGCCTCTCCTTCCATGGCCCACTCGCCAGGCTCGAACCGCCTACCGCTCCTTCTGCCGTGTGTGAAGGCGGCCACCATCCCCCGGACGTACGCCAGTCTTCCTCCTCCGGCTGCATGGTTCCTCGTCCTCTCATGTCCTTTCTGCGCCCAGCCATCTTCTCCTTTGGCCTCACATCCGCTCCGCCCTCTGCACCGTGGTCTCCCGTTTTCGGGTCTTCCATGCCCCCGACCTCTCCAACCTGACCGCCAGGCATTGCTTCCATGGCGTCCTCCTCGCACACTCGCTCCTCCGTCATAACGTAGCAAAGGAAGAAAACGCCGATTTTCTGTCGGCCTTGACTCGGACCGCGAGCAAGAAGTTTTTCTTGGGTACAGTGATCAAAACTATCTAAGACCTAGTATTTTCTATATACTGAAGCATTGAGTTCAGAAATTAAAACTGATTCCTTGCCAAAATTTCAGTGGAATGAAAGAATAACACAACTTAATTAATGTAGAGCTGAATTCAGGAATTCCTTATTTCAAATGATAAATTAATTCATTCAGAAAATTTTAAATGTGTAAAATTAAATTAAAACCATACATCCCAAGATGAATTATAATTTCTAAAATAAAACTTAAAAAAACATTCTATTCAAGGAATTGTTTAATAAATAATGCATTTACTTAAAATAATATGAAAGAATAAAAAATAGGAAGGTTTTATAAACAGTTCCCCTAATTTAGAGACTTGGACTTGAAAGATTAATGTTATTAAAAATGGCTGAGTGTTTAAAAAATCAGCAGAGTTTAACTTCTTTTGTCTCTTCTTCAACCAATATTATATCCCAGGTTAACTAAGGCAATTTTTATTTTATTAAAACCTACTTAAAGTTAAAATGAACCTAAAACCAGCTTCATCCAAGAGTATGTACTGACGTGTTAACCCATTTAACAATCACTATGACTAATCCCAGGTTCTATTGCAGTCATAAGTCAAGTGCTACGTGTATTAGAATGTAAAAATAACCACAAGGAACCTAACCCTAGTGAATAGACCTGTTTATTACTTTCTGTAGAAGTGGGCCAAGATGGAATAAAATAATGTTTGAAAACTAAGGTCTTGATTATGAAAATCCTGGTGAGAGCCAATTTAAAGAACCTTTCTCATAACCCCTCCATCACAATTACTGAAGTCTTCCACTGGCGGTAGAATTTCTGGTGACTAACTCTTGTGGTCAAATTAGCCAAAAACTATAAAAAAACCATAGTTCCCAAGTCATACTTATAAACATGCCTTGGCAACATCTTTTTGTGTTTGTTACATGTCCCCAATTCATGAGTGAGATAGGATACTATGGCCAAGCAGTCTCTTTATGGTTCTGTCAACATTGTTCAAATGCAGCTCGAAGAGTATAAAATCTATTAGCCTTTGTTACCTATTAACATGGAGGTAAGCTGATTAAAGCAATGATTCAAAAAGGAGGCAACAATCTCCAGTTAGAGACTGGCAAACTTCACTGTTCACTAATTCTCTCAAACAATTATTTCTTTCCCTCAACTTATGTTGCTTCCCCCTTACTTTTCTGATAGTGCTACAAGTGATTGTGTTTTCAATTTGATAGGATTTGCTCCAAATACTGTTTTGAGAGCTGCAAAAAATGTTGTTGTGAGAATAGACTAGCTATATCTAGCCATTCCCTTGTGTAGTTTTTCCCATGAATTTGTGTTTACTTAACTTTCAGCCTGATGTTGTAGTTAATCAACTATGCTGAGACAAATTCTTTTGATTTCATTACATTTTTTTGTCATTTATCCCCAGTATAATGTTAGTTCCCATAACCTTTAAGTGCCAGAATTAGTCAAACACTAGAACAGAAGAATTCCCATTGCACTAGTGGAAGTTGGGGAAACGTGCTAAGCATAAAGCAAACAACAGAGTACTTTCAGCATCCAATGTCATGTTTCCTATTACTGGAAAGAGGGGTGGGGGTAGGGAATGACAGCTGGCAAACTTGCTAAAGTACTCTCCAAGATTTATGTATCAACTTAAACTAGAATAAACATACCAGATCAGCATTCTCCAATCTACTGTGTTGGGACTACAATTCCCAGGATCCTAATTGGTTTGGGGAAAGTGATGGTAGAACAGATACCGACTATTTGTGTCTCTGTGTGTGTTTGCCTCTCCCTCTCCCCCCGCCCCCAATTCAATGGTAAATGAAGTGAAACCAGACTGCTTATTGGAAAGACTAATAATAAACTTAAATACTTTGAATGTATAATGCAAATAAACAGTCGGTACTGAACACCCTTAATGCAGGGGAAAATTTGAAAGCAGTAAAAAAAAAAGGCTGATTGAAAACAAACCAGGTAGATACTACCACTGATGACAAAAGCATCATTTTTCAGAAATTCAAAGAAACAGTTGCTGAAAAGACAATTGTGATATCCATCAAGTCATTAAGAGTGGACCTAATGGAACAACTGAACAAGTACAATAAGTCTGATAAATAAGCTACTGCAGGAGCATTTTGTCTAAAAATTTCTGAGAATCAACATGTTTCCCCAAAATTTGAGTGATATATCTTTTAAGCAGTTGAAGTCTGTAAGCCTTAGAGTGTTAAAATAAGCCAATTTCAAATCAAGTTTTTGTCAACTATAGTAACCCTTTTCTGGCATAGCTTCCACAAATATACCACAACTATTCTTAAACTTTCTTATGTTCCCAAAAGCCATTTCTGGCAAAATGTATTGTGGTTCTCCAAAAATAGGAAATGCAGTGCCTCTAATGTTTATTCATTTGGAAATAAATCTTATTAAAAAGCAGGATTTATTTTCAGATTAATATAGTGTGCCATTTAATCCTATGTGTTACATTTAATTCCCAGATCTATAAAAATTGTAGAATAGAACATAAAGTTTCAGATTTGTGAGTTCTTACTTGTGTACATGCAAAAACACACACACTTTTTATTAGTCCTGTGCTGGAAAGAACCATTCTTTCTTGCAATCACAAGATTCATTCATTTTTAGTATTATACATCAAAAAAGACTCTCGTCGCTTTGCCTTGTCTCTTTTACACTTGGACATTATGTTCTGTACCAGGACATTCATACTAGTTCAACTTTTGTAATAAAAATTGTTTTGTTATAATCTTGTGGTTGCTAAGCTTATATTGTGCAACGACCTGTAAAACAGTATTTTGAAAACAATATAACAATAACAAAAGCCTTATTTTTACTTGGTGCTCCAAATCTAACCAGAATTAGTCTAGCAATACTTGTTATTGCATAAATTCAACATATTATATATTACCCCAAAGGTATTTTTAAAAATTTCAGTTAAATAAAATAATTCTAAAAATGTTTGTGCATCAAGAAGGCTAATATGTAAGTACTTGTGAAGAACGTGGTTGAATCCATTTTATATTCGTACATAGAACACTACCCTTTTTATGGATGGAGAAAACCAGGCACAAAATGCTATAGATTGAGCTAAGTGCCACACCATACCATTTCAGCACAAATGGCCCATATGTGTTTTAATTTAAGGTTCCCTCTTTAAAAGATGTTCCTGTTAATGTTTTTGAAGAATCTATACAGATATTACTTCATATGAACCTTGACAGGATACTTCCAATGCACATTAAAACCAGCTGTGCAGTGGATTGATTGCCTTCTGCTTTAGCAGAACATTTGTCATTGTCCAAACAGCCCTATGAATGTATCTTGAAAAGTCAATTCCAACTAATTTGACTCCCTCCCCCTTCCCTTTTTTCATGAACACTATTAAAGGGAATGAATCTGTTATATTTGCTTATCTCTGTTAAATATAAAACCTGTTACTCACATTATTGGAGATTTGCAGAATAGGATTTATCCATACTTGTGCTCTTCTATTTTCATTGCAAGCTTCTTTCAACTGAGCACAAGGCTATATAATTATTTTTAATGCAAGCTTAAAACAGTTAAATAGTTCAGACCTAATGCATGCCCAGTTATGTTTACAGAGCTTGCCAGCAAAAAATACTTCACTTTCAGCCTGTTGCTAACATATCCAGAACTAAAAAATAGTGAAATCTAAAAACCACTCATCACAAATTCCTCTATGCTGCCCCATTTCATTGTACCCTTATTTAAATATCAATAATATAGCTGCTGCAACCTGTATTTTAACCACAGAATACTGTAGAATTAGTTCCTGGACAAAAGTATTTTTCATTAATCCAGGGTAACTACAATATCCAGCAACCAGGATGATGTAATTTATAATAATATCATTATATTAGCTATTTTTCCCCTTATTGTTTCTCTGTTCTTGGACATCAGTAGGGTGTAAGCCAATTTAGTTCATTATTAACTAAACCTGAATTTCAGAAAGATTTAAGTCTTATCCCTAAATTCCAAGAAATAAATATTTGAACTCTGTACTTCTCAGTCCCAAATTGGCGCAGTGTACGGAATATTTACAACTTGGGTTTAATTTACACAGTATAACAGTTTATAATTCCAGATTTTTATGATACTGTTTTTCTTTTATGGGCTTATTATTAGATGTTATCTGATTATTTATTTCATCTAATGCTATGGAGCCAATTAAGCTTACTTGATTAAATTCCTTGAGTCTAAAGGAATGTGAGGAGATAGATGTTAGGTATTACATATTCATTCATTCACTTATGAAAACTACACAATATAATAGTTATCTCATAGTGAACATGCATGTATGATGCAGCATCTAAAATAATCATTCTGCACCAGCAAATGTAAATTGAGGAAGAACTGTAATGTGATTTTTGGAAACACAGAAATGAGCAGGGTTTTTAAAAAGAAAGAACAATTTAATTGTTAGTGAAGGTTATTCATATACAGATGTTCAAACACTAACAATATTATATTTGGTAAAAAAAAAAAACCTTGATAGAAATGAAGGGAAAAGAATGGAAAAGTTACTAAGATAAAATAAGTTTCAAAATGTTCAGTAATCATCATTAGTAGCCACAAAGAGAATTGAAAGTTTAATATAGAGCTCTATAGATAATTTATGAAAACTTAATAATAGGCTCCACAGATTATAGGTTATTAATGGCTATTTACTCTGTGTTTGAAGTTATGGCACTGAACGAATGGTATTTGTGCCTGGTCTTCAAAGTTATGGTCACCGGATACCTCTTTGGTCAAAATTCAGGTTCTTGGCAGCCTGCCAGCATTTACAACTATAGGGTGTGCTTCAGGGGTGGGTTATACTTACCTTTACTACCAGTTCGCAATGGGAGCGCATACACACACGCTTCTGTGCATGCACAGATCACCAAATGTGACATCAGAGCGGGTGGGTGGAGCCTCCTGCTGTTTTTACTATCGGTTCTCAAGAACCAGACAAAACCGGGATCAACCCACCACTGGTGTGCTTCAACACCTCACACCTGCTTATCTCTCCTCATGTCTGCTGTTTTGGCCTCCTGAATTCACATGAGATCTTATAAAGAAGGCCTTATAAAGAAGGGCTAGGCCTGGCTGGGCATGCCTTGTTAGTAGTGGGAACAAGAGAACAGTAAAGGTCAGCTAAGGAGACAGTTAGGCCTCAGCGTACAGGGTGACTCTGGCTATCTGGGGTTTCATATTGGGCCATGGCAGAGGTTTGTGCACTTTACCACCCACAGCAACAGCCACCCCAGTCTCGGTCCTCCTTTTGATTCTTTGCTGACATCCAACAAGCAAAATCAATGCAGAAGCCAGAAGAAAATCTTGAGCCCTTGCTTAGTGACCCATGATTCTCACTTAATGATGCCAATGGGGACTGCTGGGATTGTTGTTGCTAAGCAATGTGACATCACTCAGTGACAAAAATTCTGGTCCCAATGATCATTGTAACCGGAGGATCATCTATATACACGATTAACAATGAATACAAGTCACTTTATAATGTATAATGTATATTTTCACAGAGACTGGCTTCTGGGGAACTTGTATTTGTAGTCAATTAATTGCAATTTACTGATCAGGTAGAATGCTTGCCTAGCAATCATATTCTTTTAATATAGTAAAAAGGATCGGTTAGAAATTTAGTTTTTCATATCTAATAGATCAAAATTATTTGAAAATGCATGCAGTTATGATACAGTATACAAAAATTGATTGTCTGCATTAAAGTCTCTATTGGAGAAGTAACTGCAGATCACCTAAAAACAGAACATATGATTGTGGCCATCTTTGAATGATTAAAAACTAAACAGGGTCAGACTAGGTAGTACTTGAATGGAAGACCATCAGGAAATGCCTGTCTCTAGACTATATTGAGAAGTTTAAAAAAGTCCTGGGAGAAGACAGCAACAAATTACTTCCATATTGTTGCCAACAAAATTCATAGACATATCCATGAATTTGCCAGAATCAACCTTGACTCAAAAGAGATCTTTGTATGAACATAAATGATTGTCTTTTAGGTTTTGTACTGAAAAAATTGCCTTTAAAGTTACAATCCACTTTGTATAGAAATTAAGTTCTTACTGACACTTACTAACAACAGATCAGAAAACAAACAGTAGTTCCACAAGGCAATCATTTGTACAAAGGAGACAACAAATTTATCAAGAAACATATCAAGAAAGGCAAGCTAAAGTGTTAACTAAGTTTTACTGGAATCATGAATGCAAAACTTTATTGGAGACCTTTAAATGCAAAGCTCTTAGTGGCAGATGAAAAGTTATTTGAATATTAAGAAGTATTTAAATAAGCTGTTAAAATCCACTGGATATTGCAAAAATACTTCCATTCCACCTTGTTTCTGAAAGAAATTCATTTGCTTTTTCTGTGAAATTTTTAATAAACCATATGGGAAAAAACAACATTCATTATTCACAATTGTTTCAACTATATCATACACTGCTATGCAAATGATGCAAAATGATGTAAATACAATTAGGATTGTCAACATTGCACCCAAGTGTATTGTACAAGTTCTGCTAAATTGAAGTTTCATCATGGTACATACAGATGATAAGAGTACTTTATGTCTTAATTTCTTTATGTAGGAAAATTACTTTCCAACCTTTTTCATAGGCTTCTTAGAATCTGATGTCTTAGGCATAACATGAATGCCATGATGGGCATGGACAATTACAGAATACCAGTTCATCAGAAAGCAAATTTGCAAAGTTATACTTTGCCATCCTTCTGATAGGCCAAGATATTGTCTACCATTTCATTGTAACTTTGTAATTTTTTCTGGGCAGATAAAAAAAAAACTTGTAATCAGTACCATGTAGAGGACTATTGGAAATACAATTTATATTGGGCTTGAGAGTCTCCTTTACAATATTCCAGTTTTCCTTTATTATTTAAATGAAATAATATAGAATACATTTCATGGGGCAGAGGACATCATAGATATGAAGCGTGATGTTATCATGTACATCATCATTTGTGAGTGCCACAATGGAACACATGGCTAATCTATTTTCTGTTACTGTAAAGTTTTTGAATGTCTGTTTTGCAACATGTTGCATTTGTAACATATCCTCTGAGAAAAGGTTGAGATTAAGACATCAAAACAAATTGACAGTATCCAAATCAATACTTTGTTACACTAATTTGATGAGAGAGTTTTTGACTGTTTCCTGGCTATCACAAGCCTGTGAGAAAAAAGGAAAATACAGGTTTTCCCATATCTGTATGTATATCATTTTAGTTTTTGTTTTCTAATATTAATTAAATATAAATTGATATGGGGAGAAGGTCCAGCTCTGCTTTATGGAGTGCAGCAGGTCTCAGAATTATATTCACTTCTGTTCAACATCTACATTAAACCAGAGATCATCTGACAGTTTAGGTTGAAATATCATGAGTAGGTGGATGATACCCAGATTTACATCTCCAGCCCAGACCACCTGCATGATGTGGTAGAACTCGTCTTGGTGTCTGGAGATTGTGGGGGTCTTGAGTGTAGAATAACTATCTTCAGTTCAACCCTAGCAAGACCTAATGGGTTTTAGGGCTCTATTGTTCTAGGGGCTTCCATGTGCAGTTATTGATTAGGCTGCACAAATTGTGGATTCTCCTGGATTCCCAGTTCCTTCTTGAAGATGGGGTGGAAGCTTTGACAGGACATGTTGTGCACCAATTGCCCCATTTCCAGACTGGTATGACCTGCTCATGTACACTCATGCCTTAATCACCTTTCATTCAGCCTACTGCAATGTGCTCTACGTGGGGCTGCCAAGAAGCTTCAGCTAGAGCAGGGATGTCAAACTCAAGGCCCACTGGACCTGGGCCAAGGGACTGACCTAGAAATATCAAAGGACCCACCCAAGGTGCCTCTGCCACCCAAAAGGGGCTGTGTATGACCCCTGCACGGTCCAGTTTCAGCCTCCTGCAGCACTCCACGCAGCCTGTTTTTGGCTAGCAGAGTGCTGCTGGAGCTGACAACACAAGGCATGGGGGGACACGCGCCCCCCCATGCCCCTTTTGGCTAGTAAAGTGGCGCAGATTGCTAATGCACTGGTTAAGTGTCTCCACTTAAGTCCAGCTGCTTGCAATTAGTGCTGATTCGATTCTCACCAGGCTCAAGGTTTACTCATCCTTTCATCCTTTCGGGGTAGATAAACTGAGGACCCAGATTGTTG
>JANHFM010001199.1:76838-88684 GCA_032468115.1 Grayia smithii
ACTTTTTTCCTTGTTTTCAACCTCTAAAATCTAGGTGCGTCTTATACTCCGGTGCGTCTTATACTCCGAAAAATACGATACACAAAAATAAGGTTGGTGCTTGTTTTATCTTTAGTACTATACACAACAGCATTCCACAGAATTGAGGCCGTGGCAGAATAGGCCTTTTTCCTCATTGGTTATTCTTGATATGGAAGAATTATTTGAAGTACCCTGACCTCATGTTTTTAAAGCATTATCGATTAACATCAACATCCTAAACTTAGTTCATTGGAAAATTAACAGCAAGTATAGCTATTTCAACAAGAGATGGTAAGGCATTATACACAACAGCCTAGTTGGTGGGTGGTGCTTCCAAGGACAATCCTATATACTATATTTTTAGCATTCAGTATAGCAATAGCACTTAAGACTTATATACCGCTTTATAGCCTTCTCTAAGCAGTTTACAAGTCAGCATATTTCCCTCAACAATTTGGGTTCTCATTTTACCCACCTCGGAATGATGGAAGGCTAAGTCAACCTTAAGCCTGGTGAGATCTGAACTGCGAAATTGCAGTCAGCCAGCAGTCAGCAGAAGTAACCTGTCATACGGCACTCTAACCACTGCATCACCATGGCTCCTATGGTGTGTTATTAATCCCATTCCAATGCAAATAATGGTTCAATGACATAGCACAGGAGATATGGAATAGTTAGTAATTTAGAATGAACACAATCTAATAAGCATCATTATGCAAATAAACATATATTCCACTTCTTTCAAAAACTGAGGTTCCCTTTTGTTACAGTAAATGAATAAAATTGAACTGAATAAAGGAAATGGTAAACAAAGTACCATTTCCTCTGACAATATGAAAAGCATTCTTGTGGTTACAATAAGATAAATCTTCTGGTAACAAATTCAATATTTACAGTAACCACAAAGCTAAAGTGGGTTTTTTTTCTCACATTGTGTCTTTACAAAGAGTTACTATTTTAAAAATCTATTAAAACTCTGCAAGATTCCATTAGCTTTATACGTGTCCATACTGTATAGTTTGCTATGGCACAATATCAAAGTCACACCTTGGATCTCTTTCAATTTCTTTGTGTATATGTCAGCTAGAACTTCATCTGTTGATAATAGCAAAGTCAATTTTTACTACTGCTATTTATAATGTAACTGTAAAATGTGATATGTGTGTATATATACATAAATTAGTGAACTGTAGTTCCATCAATTATTTTATTTCAAATTCTATCATTTCTTCTTTGGTTAATTTCACAGTTATTTGTTTGTTTATGCAATTTATCTACTACCTCAATCCTCATTGACCTTGTGAGTAGTTCAGATATTAAGATAGAAATAAGAATGAAGTCTATATTTAAAAACGTAGATAACAAGTTTAAAAGTAACTACAGTCAATCTATGGTCAATCCCCAAATGCCTTACAGAACAAACCAACCTTTTACTACCCAATTATAAAATCTACCTTGCATCTCTTGAAAGATCTTTTTAAATACAATGAATTACTAAAATTTACAGCATTAGTCATTTTAACAATGCAATAATCAGCAATGTAATAATCAGCAATAACTAATTTAATATTGAAAAGGGCATCACAAAAACCATGTAAGTTCATAATGCTTCATCCCCACTTTTTAACTATTCCATACTTTAAAATAATATGGCTTCTGTTGTCTTCAAAAACACAATTTCTGAAATACTCCTATTCAGCCGGACTGGGCCTTCAAGGTAAATTATCTTTGGTTAAGAGGCAATGAAGGGACTGTTATGCAATTTACTATTTTTATCCTCTACACCTGGAGTTTGCATCGCAATAAAGAAACTGAGATATTCATTTGCAGAAGGGAAAAAGGAAACCTAAAAGCAAAGAGTTGCTAGTATTCAACTAAATCTATGCAGTCAGGTTGAAAAAAGACTAAAATCTGTATTTACCTGGTTTGGCCATTAACTACATTAACCCTCACTGTTGAAATGAACAGAGGCATCATATTTTTAGTCAAACCAATTATTTACCACTGTGATAAGTATAATCTCTGAGAGAGATGGGTGGTTCAAAAGTATGAAATATAAACAAATATAAATTTGCAATGATACAACTGCAGTTGGTCTAGCTTGATTCTAAAGAACACAATGATGTTTTCTGTTACTTTCTAGTTAAAGATTTATAGGCTAGAATAGATATTATTCTAAAACAACAATTAGAGTGTTAAAAAACCAACATTGTCAGATAAAATACCTGGAATGTTTCTTTTAACTTTGCAACCTTTAGTCATTATCGTGCAAGGCATACAGAATGCTCAGTCATGGGGCAAACTACCTACATACAGTTCTAAACATAACAAGTTTCAGCTAAAGGGCTTGTCAAATTCTTGGTATTTTTAATGGCAAGTTCTACTCTTGAAGGATAATGTTGTATGCATACATTTAATTATATCACTTTTACATTTGAATTAATAATTATTCAGCTTTTACAACACATTTTTCATTGTTCTCAACTTTAAAAAACAATATAAGTTTCAAGAATTGTTCCTAGGTATAAATATTACTTATATTTAGAATCAGATCTGTAGGTAAATCACAATCTCATTTAAAATAAAATAAAATTTCTCCCATTCTAGATCAATCCATCTATTTTAATAGATACTGAATACAGCAAATACTTAAAACAATCATGTTATCAACTGTTATGGTTATTGGCTCTGAATCAAAATCTAAATTTGAGTTTGATTTTTTAAAAAACTAGAGTTGCAATTCTATTTGGGAATAAACAACTTTAAACGTAATGGGTCTGATTTCTATATAGGTTTCTGCTGTTAATTTCAGTTGATTATCTGTAAAATGAAATTATGGCCATGTCTGCATTTAACATTTAAGTTCTTCTTCTATGCTTTTTTTGCCAACTTGACTTAAAACAGTTTAAGAAAACCCTGTCTCAACTGAGATACTTTGGCAACAACTTACAAGTTATTCAGTCCAGATAGTAGGCTATCACATACTCCCACTGGACAATAACCATAGTGCTGTCATCTTTCTCCTCCAAGAAGAAAATTCCCATTTGCTTTCCTTCCTATGGAGAAGTCTTCCTGGACACATTTATATAGCTGTGTTAAATTAAAGTATATAAATTAGAAAAAAAACCAAAAACAACCCTAAGCAAATAATACAAATGTTTTCCGCTGTCTTATTTTTAATAATAATAATAATGTCTTTCAGACCTACCCTTACCGTGAGTTATTCGACAGCAAAACAATTATATATCTTGCTTTGTAAATAAAAGATTGCTGACTGGAAACCCAACATAAACATGAAATGTTAATCTTATTATCACTCAATGTTGATAAGGCATCCATGGGGAGAGGGGAGTCAGAATGCAAGAGAGCAGGTATAATATTGTGATCCTAGCCTTGCCTCTATTGTATGTATGTACCATATTGGCACATGTACAAAAGGGATAAAACTTAGTTTGTAATACTGTATCTGCCAGAGTGGAGTTTTACTCATCCTTTACCAGTTACCACTGTTTCAATTGAAAACATACTACTCTCATCTCAAATAAATCTGAAATGAAATCCCAACTTCATGACTTCACAAAAGATGGAAGAATAGATCGGAAAGTGGACAATTTTCCCTTCCATACACACATAGATCCAATCTCCTGTATAAACTTTCATTGGGGCCTGTAGAGCAGGGCTGTCAACCTCAAGGCCTGTGGGCTGGATCCAGCCTACGGGGTGCTTTAATCCAGCCCATGGGGTCAGTCTGGAAATATCAAAGGACCGGCCCACGGTGCCTCTGCCGACCAAACGGGCCGCATGCATCCCTCCCCAGTGTGTTTTCAGCCTCCTGCAGCACTCTGCTGGCCAAAAACGGGCCACACATTTTTGGCCAGCAGAGTGCTGCTGGAGGCAGAGGAGGCAAAAATTCCTTCTGATATTCCGAAAGGCCCTCAAGATCTGGTTATGTTATCAGTTCTGGGGCTCTGAAAGGGACTTGTCTAGAAGGTTCCACTGCTAAGGAGGGATTTTTAAATTCTTTCTTAACTGTGGTTTGTATTTATTACTGGCTTTTATATTTACTCTTTTTATATTTTTGTTTTTATCTATTGTTGTGTGCACTCTTCAATAAGAGGCTATATAATTTTATAACAAATAAATAAATATATACTATTTATTATAAGATAAAGAGCCATGCTTTTATGATGTGGACGATCATTATAAATAAATAAGGTTGTAATGAAAAAAATTGCTACAAGTTTACATTAATAAGCAAACAATCAAAGAGAAAATTGTTTCCAGTCTTTTTAAAAAAAGGTGTCATGCAATTTTGCAGTACAGTATTTCTGTTTTACTCAAATAGATCGCTATAATGTCAGCGTATTAAGAGTAGGTATTAAGAGTTCTCAAAGTAACTAACACAAATTATAATGCTGCAACTCAATAACCAGGTTTTCTGGGAGTATGCACCACCTAATTCACTGAAAGTTATGTTTTAGTAATGGGATTGGACTGAAGGGTGTCATTTCACTGCTCCACCCTATGGCATCCGTAGCATTTATCTTGTCCTTCAACTCACTGGCACCAATTCCTTTCCAATCTGCTCTGAAATGTTGAATAATCATGGATTTAAGCCACTATATAACATAAGTACAATAAAAAGTCTTGTTGTATGAATGGTAGCATGCTTAATACTGGGCATAGCCAATGTTACACTGGCAGCTAAAGTTAGTAAGTTCACCTTTGATTTTTTTTCTTCTTCAATTGAAAAATCTTCAGCTTATATTTTAATTCTATATTTAGCCGTGACGGTGAACCTATGGCAAGCGTGCCACAGGTGGCATATGGAACCATATCTGTGGGCATGCAAGCATTGCCCTAGTTCAGTTCCAGTTTGCATGTGCACACCAGCCAGCTGGTTTTCGGGCCTTCAAGGCCCACCAGAAGTTGGGAAACGGGTCTCCAAGGGGATGGGGAAGGCCGTTTTCGCCGTCCCCAGGCTCCAAGAAAGCCTCTGGAGCCTGGAGAGGGCGAAAAACGGGCCTACTGGTAACCTTTTTGCTGTCACGTGCCAAAAGCATGTAGGGGGGGTTGCCAATGCATGTGTGTGGCAGCGGGGCATGGGGGTCATTGAATTATGGGTGTGGGCACACACGTTTGCAACCCCCCCGTGCTCCCCTCACTTTTGGCACACGACAGCAAAAAGATTAGCCATCAATGGTATATAGGAACAGATTTTATTTAGCTTTTTAAAAAAAATTCTCTGAGTAGAAATGTGTAAGATTGTGCTATCTACATACAGTAGGTATGCATTAATTTAGAAAACTCAATCATAATTAATCTAACGTGAATGTACAAGGATTAGATGTCAGATCTTTAAAAACAAAACAAAAAGAAAAGAAAAGGAACCCAAATACATCACTATGTAAAGCTTAGTAGTGCCTTAAAAGGCAATTTTATATAACTTATGGAATTAGGGTTAGAATAAATAATATTATTTACTTTACACATGTACAAATATTGGTGTTTTTCTGTTATTTTCCAATATTCATATTTATTTTATTATTCTTTACATAGAATTTTATAAAATATCCTTTACAAAATTTTATAAAATGTTCAATAATAAACACTTTTCTGTTTGCTTCCCCTGTCCCAAGAATAGGCAAAAGGATAATAAAGAGTTCTGAATCTGATCAGTGAATACATTTTATTACATTACACTAACAGTGAGTACTTATTTATTTAAATACATTTGTCAAGACTATGATCACAAAACTGTATCAGACACTTATCTCATAATTTCAGTTGATTCTATGGTTATATAAAAGTAGCAACTGGTAAATGATTTATAGAAGTACTAATAAATGATAGCTAAAGGTATGCGCTAGTCGTTCCCAACTCTAGGGGTGGTGCTCATCTCCATTTCAAAGCCGAAGAGCCAGAGCTGTCCGAAGATGTCTCTGTGGTATATACAAATTGGTGAATGATAATTGCTCTTAATTAAATGATAAGAATGCTCTTGAGTTGAACTTTATCTTTGGTGACTGCATCTATGTAGTTTTATTGGCCTTGTTACAAAAATAGTTTGCCTGTGATTTTTCCAGGATGCATTTCCAAATTCTCAGTCTAACTAGTGGCCTTGGAATTTCCAAGTAGTTCTCAGTCCAATAACTAAACAGGCCCAACTGGCTTACCTTCCAAAATCTGGCATAGCTCAAACAGTTACATTGCTCTCAGTGTTGCTATATACAAAGCTGAATGTCTTTCTTACTGAACACATAACATGGTTTATGACAAGCCTATTGTCATATTTTTTGTTGAGATGTCTCAACAAAAGACACCTTGAGGCATCTATTGTTTGTTCAATTTAAATACTTGTAAGGTGATTCTTTTTTGAGAACTTCCTATGACAAAAAGCTGTATTATTACTACTTTTTATTTATTTTACTAATCATACCTATATAGCCACCTGTCTCTGTAAAAGCAACCTATTAAATTAGCTTGCAAAAAAATGCATCTCTTTTTCTCAACTTAAAATAATGCAATCCCCTGAAGACTATTTTGGTTGTTGGTAACACAAATACACATCAGCATTTTTTCAATCATCTACTGATCTAAGCTATAAAATAGAATAAGGCAAGTGGCAAATCTGGTTGATTCAGCCTTATTTCTAATCAAAGTCTAATTTGGATCTATTTGGGATGACCACCAAAATGCATCTTCCAGTTTCAAGACATCAGCTCTATTAATTTTTGTGAGAACAGCAATGTCTCTAAGCAAAAATCTTACTTTCCTCAATATTAATGAAACTAATTTGTGATAACAATACAGTGAGAAAATTATATTTCTATACTGAATAATAAGAGTAAAACGCACAAAAGTTACTAATGAAAGACATTAAAACAAAACTTCAGGAAGTCATGCTATCCTACACTGTATACAGATTGCTATTTATGGGAAACAACGAATTTAGACAGCACTTGTAGCTTTGAAAAAGCAATAATTATTTACAGTAAATGAAAAACTTTTTCTAATGGTATGTGCTTTTAAATAGACCTGAAACTGATTGAGCCTGGATGAAAAGAATTCATGTCCAAGTCAATACACTTTCTGTTTTAAAAGTTATTTTAGAATAGATGAGATATACATCCTAACAGAAATCACACAAAAGTTTACACATTATTAGTCCCAGTGGTATGAGTCACATTTTGGCATACTTCTTTTTCTTTGTCATGGTAGAGATTAAAGTCCTGTCCAGATATGGAAAGCAAGTCTGATTACAGATCACAGTGAGAAAAAAGTGATGAAGTAACATAATCTATATCGTTATTACTTAAAATTTCCAGAAATAATAATCTTATGCAGCTTGAGGCTATAGAGACTAAAAAGCTCTGCATTATGCAAGAATGTATTCGTTTTAATTACAATGAACTTCTAGCATGAAAACTCCTTTAATTTGAATAATACTGTAAAACTGTATATAAAGGTCAGATCAACGGTCTGTTAATAATAGCTATGCTAAGCATTAACATAAATATATTGTCAATTTGGCCAATTACCAATACAACAGTTTAGAAATAAATATGACTAAATAAAATAAATAAATAGAAAAAGAAAATTTGTGACTTTATATTAATGCTTATAAAAAGGAGCATATATATATATATATATATATATATATATATGTATGTATATATGTATGTCTTTTATTCTGAATTTGAATAAATATAATTTGTTTTTTATTTTTTTTTAAATAATTTTTATTGGTTTATAAAAGTTAAAAAAGACAAAACAACACACAAAGAAAAGTCATCAAGAACATCAAGAAAAAGAAAATACAGAGTACAGTATACATCATATATGTATAAACATATATGAAACAAAAAAAAGTACTAAGATAGAGAATAAGCCTAAAAAATAGAATCCAATTAAACTATATATATCATATAACAAGTCTCTATTAATTTGTACACTGAGTACGAAAAACAATCCGTGTATTAGTCAATCAATTCTTAATGTTCAGGAGAAGAGCGATATAAATTTATAAGACTTTATTAATGTGTATGTTTTAAGGCGTAAGCATCTTAAGCGTTTACAGATGTATGCTAGAGCGTCTATCACTTCCTATCCTTTATGATCTTGAACTATATCTATTATCGAGCCAATCATACCACATATTCCAGCATAAATAGTATAAATATAGAATAAATATAATTTCATGAGCTAGCACATAGCATGCCAAATGTGTCTGCCAAACAAGGTTTAAATTGATAGAAAAGAATATTTGTAACTCTGGATTGAACTGCAGGGTCCTTGGTACTCTCTGAGCTTAGTTGTTTTCTTGTAGACATTTCACTACCAAACTAGGTAATATTATCAATGTGCAAGTTATTGGAGATGAGTATCAGACACTGGTAGGTAGAATATCCTGTCATAGGCATTTGTGCAGGAAGAATAGTTGTTCCTTGATGGAAGTGTGCCTACACTTTCCTATTTTTTTAATACTGATGATGTTACCTAGTTTGGTAATGAAATGTCTGCAAGAAAACAACTGAGCACAGAGAGCACCAAGGCACTCTCAAGGTTTAAACTGATTGAAAACCATTTTGAATTTTGCTATAAACCCACAGGGCTGATCTCTCATAAAAGGTTGTAATTCCTAGCAAGATCATTTGCAAGAATCTGTTGTGCTTATGAGTCACATCTGTTGCTTAACAATATGTAATAATCCTAAAACAAAGCATTTTTATGTTCAGAATATTGCATCACTCTGATGTTTTAATATCCAGAGATCAAGAAAATAATGTAATAAGGTACCATCCGGGAAAAGGATATTATTACATAAATGAAGTTTGCACAATCTTTAGCAGAATTAGTCCAGTTTGAAACAAACTAAAGATATATGTTTTGTTTCAAGATATGAGCAACTGAAAGTGATTAATATCTTGTACAGATTGTACATTAACTACTAGCACTGTTTTTCTTCACAGCCCAACATAAACAACAAGAAGCAACAGAGGTCTCGTTACCCATAGAGAGAGAGTAAACTCAAAACTATTGCTTCAAAAAATAAATTCCAATAGAAAACTGAATCTTTAAGAACAAATAAAAACTGTAAAAACCAATTCCTTGAAGAATAAAAGGTTAAAACATTTAGTAATTAAAACTGAAAAGATAAAATAACTATTGGGAAAGCTGTTAATGAATTAGTCAACTTATGAAATTCACTATCACTTCAAACAATTGGTCGCTCTTTAACCTGGGATTGAAGTTTTTCCTTTCAGTTACACATTATTGCCTGATAATTTTCTTACACACCTATGCTATGTAAAAAAAACATCAGAGCAGAATATGTAATAGAATATTTCAGGCTTGCAAATAATATTTCTTATTTATTTACACCTGATTTTTATAACCACTGATCCCTCTTGAGGAAAATAAATATTTAAATCAAATTTCACCAACAGACGATCAGATGCTGTAACCAAATGTACCAGTAAGTGTTTAGAAATATACTGAAATTTTGAGCTGGGTATGAGCTGGAATGTTATGAACCAGAGAAACAACAGTAATTATAAGTTCATTTTTTAAAAGATAGAGAACTTCAGAGTAGCAGCAGAGCCCCTGAAACAGAGAAGTGGGTTCAGATATATTCTGATTAGTTCTTTAGTAGAATTGCTAGGAATGGAAAATTAGTCTTGAGATTCTCAGCGACAGTAAACAATAGTTTTGTTCTGTAAAGGAAAAGAAGTTAAAGCTCTGTATGCTTTTCAGCTCAGAGAAAAAGTAGTTAAAGAATGATTCAACCTATTCCCCAACATAATGTGTTCTCAATATTCCTCCAAATGTATTGTGGTACTTCCCATTATTACAGTCACTTTTGATTGAGAGTTATATCTGCAGTATAATTTGAAAGCCAACAGGTTGTAGAAGAGTGATTGGAACATATGTGCTACCATTAAGTTCTACGTCAGATTTCTAGTTAATATCAAAGGTGTGTGTGTGTGCGTTTGTGTGTGTGTGTGTGTGTGTGTATAGTGTTATAGAAGTGCACATAACAGGACTATAACTTGTTCATGAATTGTTTCAGAAATTCATTATAGAAGAAAACACAAATGTAAAATAAAACTAAATAGTCTGACTTAAATATAGTTAAGCATATTGAACAAATCCTCAGAAACACCATGATGCTCATGCATATCAGTAAATCAATTGTATAAGTATTTTAAATTATGATTTAACTTGAAAGAAATTATTTTACTAAAGGTGATACTAATGTAATGCAGCTATTTTTATAACTTGCACTGCTAGGATTTATATTTTAATGATATATCTGTGTTTTGTTTTGGATTGGAGTAATATTTATTTTAATGTCTAAAATCTCATGATGAAATATGGTGTTGAACTATTTTAATTAAATACATTTTCTATGGGGCTAATTGATTTAATTTCTCTACAAAATACATTGGCACATTCTTCATATTCAACTTCAGTGTCATTATTCTCACTTTAGACTTTCAAATCCAAAGTCTTTTAGTTCAATTTGCTATTTAATCTTATGTTATGTTGCTACACTACCATACACTTTATACATTGTCCCAAACAAACCATGTCAATCAGCAAGTCAGCCAACTGATTTTGCCAACTCAATACAGTACAGTACAATATTGCAGTACAATAGCATTTATTTTTTTCCTCTCCATATGTGGCACTACAATTGCCACCTGCTAACCATTGTAAGCAGTAGTGAGGTCTACTTCATGTAGATGTATGTAGGATTATGCAGTCAGTTATGACTAAGAAGTATATTTAACTGCATAACCTATTTGATAAGCATGACCCATAGTGGCAGTGTGGAAGCCTCCTAATATGGCTTCCAAAGCTGACACATAGTGCTAGATAGGTCAATGCTTAAGATTTGTCTATACATATTTTGTCAAGTAATAGTACAGTAGGATGACAATTCCATCTGATATTCCTTTGAGTTGATTCTAAATTACGTAATAAAATTTAGCAACTTTGGTAGGAGATTATTTTTGATCAGCTACCATCATAAGAAAGCACCACAATATAAGAGATTTTCAAAGAGGGAACTATAATTTTGTACCTATTATCTCAGTGAAAACAAAAAATAAATGAAAAATAAAATAATATTATGAAGTTCATGAAGCACTGATTAGGATGTCTACTGCCATTTATTTGCCAAAGTCTATACAGTTGGGAAAGAACTGCTCATGTGCTCCCCCTCCACCCAAAGTATTTATGGCACATTTGGACCCTAAGCTCCCTTTATTTAAGGTCATGGTATTTTTTTCTGAACTATACTGCTGTTGTAAGAGCCCATGAAATATTAATTATAAGCCAAAGCTTTCTTGCTCCAAGAGAAGGAAACTTATATATGTTTGCTAACTGTGGAAGTTCCATATTTTTGTACATATTTGAAGTACAACCTATATGAGAGTTTATTTTACCATATTTTTGTTTATGATTTATATAGCGACCAATCTCACTTTTATGTGACTTTAGGCAGTGTACAATAAAACAAAATACATAAAATATACAGGGGTGGGTTCTACCCACCTTCACTACCGGTTCTCTTTGTGTGCGCGCGCGTGTGTAAACCGCACTACTGCGCATGTGCAGAAACTTTTTCCCTGGAAAAATCGCCGAAAAAGCGCTCTGCACATGTGCAGAACGCTAATTTTGGCGATTTTTGAAAAAAAAGGTAAGTTGGGGCGCGCGGGTGGGCTCAGGTCCGGGACGCTACGAACCGGTTCGGTGACATCACAGCGTCACCGCTACCTATTCGCACGAACCGGACCGAACCGGGGGCAACCCACCAC
>JANHFM010001199.1:93945-106839 GCA_032468115.1 Grayia smithii
ACTTCAACACCCAGAATTCCCCAACCATCTCTGCTGGCTGGGGAATTCTGGGAGTTGAAGTCCACACATCTTCCAGTGGCCAAGGTTGAGAAACACTGGTGTAAGAGAACCTGCTCAGTTTCGCATCGGAACAGGACTAGATCGAAACAAGCATGAAATGAGAGCTCATTTGTGCCGGGTATTTTTTTTTCCCTGTCAGCAGCCCTGACAGCAGAAATAAAGTGACATGTAGTCCTCGACTTACGACCGCAATTGAGCCTCAAATTTCTGTTAAGTGTGGCATTTGTTAAGTTTATTCTGCCCCCCTTTTACCACCTTTCTTGCCACAGTTGTTAGGTGAATCACTGCAGTTGATATGTTCTCCATTGACTGCTTGTCAGGAGTTTGCAAAAAGTGATCACGTGATCCTGGGACACCGCAACAATCATAAGTATGAACCAATTGCTAAGCATCTGAATTTTGATCACATAATCATGGGGATGCTGCAAAGGTCACAACTGTGAAAAACGGTCATAAGTCACATTTTCCAGTGATGTAACTTTGAACTAAGCGAACTGTTGTAAGTCAACAACTACTTGTATTATTAACGTCATTATTGCAAAGGTTGCTCAGTATCTCAAATGATAACACGATTCAACACTTAAATGAGGCAGATTGTATATTATGTGTCCACTAAATAGATCTTTTAATGCCACTTTGGAGAATTGTATTGCCTACATTTTCTCAATTAACCTGCTGCCCAGTCAGGATGTCAGTGTAATCAATACTCCTCCAGTGAATTATATTCACTCTGGTTACCAAACAAGACCCTTCTGAAGACAGATTGACTCATTACACTGCAGGGCTAGTAACTTCATTTAGTGAACCTCCAGGATGCAGGCTTCTGCTACTTTGACTTGCAATTTTTTCATTTCTCTCAATTTAGAAATTACATTCTTAAATCACATTTTCAGCTAGCAAGTCAATTCATACTTCTAATTTTAACACTTTTATTTCTTCCTTTAAAAAAGACAATTGCATTTCCAGGAATGCTTCATTACTAATAGTTCTTGTACTTTGTTTTTGCTTAAGGAATAAAATAGGTTCGAAGTGCTCAGAACAATAACAGTAATGGCATTCAATAGCATTCAAAACAGTAACAGCATTCAATAGCATTCAAAATTCAAAAAGTAAAATACAGTATTTTAATTATGAATTCAAAGACATATATATGGCTAATGAACAAAGGTGTTCATGGGGTATGATAAACAAATCAAGCTAGTGGCCATAATCCTGCAATTAAAGATAAAACAGGTGGGGTTTTTTATTTTTGCCCACACTCTATGAACACCTCTGCTCATGAATTAGACTTTAATTTTATAATATAAAGGAGAGGAAAAGAAAAGAAAATGATGTGATACTAAAAGGTCAGATATGAAGCATGTAATGACATTTGAGACTATAATCCTGTACACACTTATCTAGGAATAAATCCAACTGACTGAACTCAATAGAATACTGAGACTTGTATAGAAAGATGACATTATCTAGAATTGTAGAGAAGCAAATAGCATATATTAACTTAATTACCATTCATTCTTAATTTGTACTCTTTTTCTTCTTACATAATACACTGCTTCCATCCAAGATTTAGTATGTAATTCCCTGTAATGATTTTTCAAGAATTATGTAGATAAAGTATATAAAACCTGTTATCTGAAATATCAACCAATGCAAGTCATCAATTATTGATTGTTTACTATTTGATTATGATATTAAATGAATGAGAACCAATTTAAGGCCTCAGAGGTTGAGTTCTGATCCCACTTTAGGCACAAAGCCAGCTGGGTTACCTTGATGCAGTCACTTTCAACTCTATGAAGAAGGCAATGACAAACCACTTCTGAAAAATCTTGCAAAGAAAATTGCAGGGACTTGTCCATGAGTCCCAAAGAATCAGACCCAAATAGAAGGTGGGTGTGGAATCATTAGTAGGTGTGGCAAAATATAACTGAGCACCCATCTATTAAACATTATTGCACAAGCAATTTCTTTTTTAATATTAACTTTTATTTGTACTTTTTGAATTCATCTTTCACTTGCATTAATAAAAACAACATCTGTATTGATTTACAGTATTCTCTGTGGTCTTGGTGGAATAGATATCAAGAGACAAATTTCTTTTTGATGATCTTAGCATCAAAATCTTAGTGAAATATATATATTGGTTCTGTAAACACTTTTGCTGCTAGATTAATTATGTTAGAAATCTGGATGTAGTTTTATGAATACATTATATATTTCCCCTGCATATGGCTGGTTTCACAACTTTGCATAGTTCAAAAACCTTGTGGCAACAGTTGGCTAATAAAATTAAGCTGTGAACATACACTGTTCTTCATTTTGTAAGATTAGACTAGCAAGGGTGAATCCTTCCACAAACTCATTGAAAATCAGTGACTATTTGGCATTGTTCAGCAAGGTTTTCAAAATAATTGTCGAAACAGTGTTACCATCTTTCTTATGAAATAAGAATTTGTTTTCTAAGCAATTCATTTTGCCAAAAAAAGTCCTTATTACATAAGCAGCTTAAAGTTGCTTTTATAGCATTCTGTAGTTTTCCTCTGAAATTGCTATCCTTATGCAGAATCTAGATAACATTGTTTTGCTGTTGCTCTTAATGGCTTTTAAAAATCTGATCTGTATCTTTATGTATGAATGCAAGTATCATTTTATCCAGTTGCAATACCATTTGGTGCAGGCTGGAAAATCTATATTGAAGCTTTTCAGGATTCCTACACTAACAAGTACATTCTTCCTATTTGAAAACTCAGAATTTTGGTATTGTTTAGAGCAGTGTTTCTTGACCTTTGCAACTTTAAAATGTGTGGGCTTCAACTCCCCAAATTTATTTCTTTAGTTGAGAAATACATACAACCCCTGAATTTACCCAGAATGAATCTGTGCAGCTTACAATATGAAAATTCCACAATACAAAATTCAGAAATCACTAGCACATCATCATGAGCAGGGTAGCAGTAACTGCTTTAAAGATAATAACCAGCACCTTGAATTGCACCTAAAAGCAAATCAGCAACTAATCAGGTCCTGCAAAAGAGGGGACATGTGCAAATCCAGGATTGTACTAAACTATGCTGGCCACTGCATTTTGAACCAACCAGTGCTTCTAGATACTATTCAGGGACAGCCCCACATACAGTGCATTACAGTAGGCCAACAGGAGGTCACTGTGAAAAGGGCACATTGGACCTGGAAACCAGTAAACAACTTGTAATTGTGTAAAGGCCCTCCTGGCCATGCTGCCACCTGTTTTTTGAACAGGAGTTACAAGTCCAGGAAAATCCCCAGGTTATGCACCAGATCTGTCTGGGGCAATGCAATCCTATCTACCACCAAAGATGTAGTTTTCCAAGAATCAAGGAGCCCTGAACACCAAGCCATTCCATCTTGCCAGGGTCCAGTTCAGGGGTGGGTTCTACTTACCTTTCCTAGCGGTTCTAAAGGAGCATGCGCTTCGCACATGGTCGGGGTGCATGGTGAGCGCATCCAGCACGTGTGCGCGCTTCATGTGCGCACGCTGGATGGGCGCTCCTGCGTATGCGCAGAAGCTTTTTTTGACAAAAAGTCAAAAAAAGTTTCCTGCGCATGCGCGCAAGCGCACTCTGCGCGTTCTGCACGTGGAACGGTAAGTGCGGGTGCACGGGGGGGCGGCAGTCCGGGATGCATAGAACCGGTTCGGTGACATCACAGCATCACCGCTACCTATTCGCGCGAACCCGACCGAACCGGGGGCAACCCACCACTGGTCCAGTTACTGGTCCAGTCCATTGCTCCCCATCCAGACCTCACCAGCCTCCACACATGAGGAGTGGCTAAGTATCATCAGCATATTGATATTTCAACCCATAACGATGGGTGATCTTACCCAGCAGTTTCATGCAGATGTTAAACAGGAACAGATGGCCTCTGAGGAACCCTGCAAAGCAGTGGCTATAAATCTGACCTCTCATTCCCAATTAACACCAACAAAAATAGTCTTAGAGGAAGGAAGTAAAGCAGGAAAACACAGTGCCCTGGAGTTCCTCCAGAAGAATATCATGGTTGGTGATATTGAAAGCCACTGAGAGGTCAAGAAGACTGACAATGGATGCACTACCCCTGTAATGGTCCTGCCAGATATTATTATCTTGATCTGTTTCATCTCTCTCAGTTCTTCTGTATACCATAGAGAGTGACAAAATACACAGGTCAAGAGATACTGCTTGGGCTAAAACCACTATCACTCCTATTCCAAGCAGTGACTATTATCTTGGTAGGACTATGCAGCAGATCTTCAGTTATAATCTCCAGCTGGTCACCAAGGGCAGACTGATCTAATAACTGCAGACAAGAGCAACAAAGATGATTAGGAGACTGGAGACTAAAACATAAAGAACAGTTGCTGGAATTGAATATGTTTATTTAATGAAAAGAAGGACTAGGGGTGATATGATAACAGTATTCCAATATCTAAGGGGTTGCCATAGAAAAGAGGGGGTCAATCTGTTCTCCAAAGCATCTGAAGAAGTAATGGATGGAAACTAATCGAGGGAAGCAACCTAGAACTAAGGAGAAAATTCCTGACAGAAAAATTAATCAGGGGAACAACTTGCTTCCAGAAGTTGTGAATGCTCCAACACTGGAAGTTTTTAAGAAGAGATTTGCCTGAAATATTATAGGGTCTCCTGCTTGAGCAGGGGGTTGGACTAGAAGACCTCCAAGGTCCCTTCCAACTCTTATTATTGTTATTTTGTTAATTAGTCTTGCCACTCTGTGAGACCTATTATAGTCCACAAGAAGCTCATAGCTGTCAGATAATGATCATGACAGAGGAATTAATTTGACCATTTCCAGTCAGAGATACTTCTGAGAGAGAGTCTACACTCCTCCCCAACCCCAGCCACATCTGAGTGATAAGTGCCATATCAGGCTGACTGGGGAATTCTGGGAGTTGAAGTCTTAAAGTTGCCAAGGTTGAGAAACACTAGTTTAGAGGGTGAGGAACAAGATAAGATGCTCCTATGTGCTCATAGAAAAACTTCGACTGTTACAGAGAGGATGACTTTGGTGAGAATTTTTCTTTCTTTCCTGTTACATAAAATCAGGAAATACCTATGTAAAAATACCATTTTAAGTTTCCCTTCCAAAACTGAGTACTACTTGTACTTTAATGGACATTTACCAAAAGTGAACCAAAAGAAACTATCGTTACATTATAACTGAGACCAATGAATATGAGGCAATGTTTACTGGTGCTGCTGACTGTGAAGAAACATCAAATATTACACAATAACCGCATAGAATGCAAAAGGAAAATGTGTTTGTTTTGTTACAATCTCTCACTTGCTCTGAAGGTTATAAATTTCCTATTTACTGTAGTTAAAAATAAACACATAGGGGAACATTCAGGCAAAATTAATTAGTTTTTATTTTTCTATGTTGGTAATGTAATGTCTGGCTCACAAATGTGACATCAAAAAATTATTTTCCAGACCTCTTTTTTGTTTCATATTGGATCTTCTAAGCATTTCCCAAGATATGAGTATTCAAGTCAAATGTAACTCATAAATGGAGCGCATCCTCAAACATGTTGGGCCAGTGTTTCCACATTGTCTCCCCCACCCCCATCTTCATCTTTGAGTCAAACCTGGGAGGAAGCATGATTAGCCGAATATTCAGTGTGCACCATCAGAGTTATGCAATTATGAATATCAAGGCTTTATTATGCACTCCTAGAAACCTGAAAGTACACACGCATCTATTGAACGTTTTTTTAAAAATAAAGGAACCTGAAATGCTCTGCATTATTTCCCATATAGCTGCTGTTATAGCATTACACCTGTGGTGTGAATACATCCACTAGAAACATAAAATACAAAGCTTATCTGATCTTTCAAAGTCCCTTTTCATTTCCTATAATTGCAACACGAAGTAGTGAAGTGTGGTGGTTATTCGTATTATAAGGACAGTGAATACTATAACACATATATTGATATGCAACCACAGAGCAGCAATTAGATGTGAAAAAGTCAGCACAGCAGTGAATCCAAAACATTAGTAAAGGCTGTGTTCCAATCTAAAAAACAAATTTGCAAAGTACAATTGATTCCCAATAACAATCAGTAAATATCCAGTTTGCACTGAAAGTTCTTCTCCAGATTCAAATATTTTTCTTCCTTGCTATATATTTTGCATCTCATCCTTTTTTCTCTACACTCTGTCTGAAATCCTGGCATGCTGAGTGTGCCATGATTAATAAACTTACTACACTGCTTACGAAATGATCCTTCAGATATTTATGTCAATTGACATCATGAACTGATCAAGAGAAAGAGATAGTCAGATAGAAGCAATTATGTACTGCAGAGGCCCACTTCATATTGTTTATGTGACAAACAAGAGCAAACAAACAAATGAGATACATTCAATTCCAGAAAACTGAGGCTCCAGACATTAAATATAGTAAACATGCAGGTATTTAAATAACAGAAGAAAACAAAGTATAGTTGTATCCTGTGAGATCCTGCTGGTAATTTGGAACTCTCCAAGCATTTCTGCATAGCAGTGTGAACCATTTTGAGCTTAGACAATGGAAGGACAAATACAGTTCAATTAAATCTGAACTGGCAAGAGAATATATATTATCCTATTTCAACTGAATTGCAAGAGATTTAGAATAGGGTAAGGAAACTTTCCGGAATCTGTATGTCTTCAGATATATTCAATTTCAGTTCCAATAATTCTCAGACAACATGATCAAATGGTATACTAGAAGTTTAACATGTCTGAAGACCACCATATCATGAAAGATAGAATTAAAGAAAATATATGACGCATTAGGTGATTAATTGGTGGAATTCACAACCACAAGATGGAGGGACGACCACTATTTTCCATGGATTTTAAAAAGGATCTGTCAGTGGCACTTTACCATGATATAATATGCAAATGCAAAGTTTAAGGAAGCTGAACCAGTGACTGAGATCCATTTTGGTATAACAACTGACCAGAAACCATGAGACTGTAACTCCTAATCCTACTTTAAGAACGAAGCCAGATGTATGACTGTGCCAGTCAATCTTTCTCAGCCCTAAGATGGAGGTTGCAGGAAGCCACATCTAAAAATGTTACCAAGGAAGGTACATAAAGTTATGCAAGCAATCTATAGGAGTAACGATTGACTTGAAGGCACACATACAAACACACAAATAGCTATTAGTGAGCCATCATAGAGAAGAACAACTGTTTCTTTGCTCCACTGAGTGATCAAGATTTGGAAGAAATATGTTTGTATGCGTGTGAGGAGGGCACCTGAGATACCAAAGTGGGAGTAAAGTTATAGGTTTAAAGACAAAATTGTTTTCCTTATTAGAAGGAAAGTATCATCCTGTTTCATTCCATTCTATTTACTCCACTGATTATAGTTGTTCCTTCCCAGTTATTTGACTCAGGCTTTAGCTGACTAATCTATTGATTAAGTTTGCTCTGACTAGTAGTTCAGTTTTTAAGAAGAAATTAAACTTCTGTTCATAGAGAATTATAGAATTTCATCTGAATTCTTTTTTTATGATTGAAGATTTTTTTTCATGTGAAGTCCTAACTTTTTAAGGTTGTTTGGGGCTTTTGAATATCTGGCCTAACTTCAGTGCTGTCCATCAAGTGTGAAGATGTCAAAAGTATAGCCCAGTCCATCTGGAATATACCATGACCAGATCTGCAGGCTTGCTGTATCTCATCAGTGTGTCAACTCTTGGAATAGATGACTCACCCTCTTAAAGCGATTATCTTTCAAAAATCTGCCGCCCGCCCCCCCTCCTTTTTCTCCTGGACTGATACTGTTGTGATCCTTTTGCAGGGCTGCTGAGTATAAAGTTACATTACAATTTCATTTGTGTCATGGCACAGCAGCTTTTGAAAATAACTAGAAGAGATCAAGATCAGACTTGTGGGCAAAGTCAGTTTTTAAATTGACTGAAGATCTGGCAATCCACTGCAAATTTATAAGAAGAAAAATAAGATTGAGTGTAAATCACTCACCATATCCTTTAGCTGTCCAGGGTTGTACATTTTACAATGTTTAACATTTCAGGATTTCAGAGATCCTGGACTTAGTTTGGATCTTTTCTTTTTTCCCATCCCAGGACTGCTCTGATGTGATTATATAGTAAAGCAATGTTTCTCAACTTTGGCAAGTTTTAAGATGTCTGGTCTTCAATTCCCAGAATTTCTCAACAAACATGGGGAATGGTTCTTAGAACAGCTGGCTGGGGTATTCTGGGAGCTGGAATTCAACCAAGGTTGAGAAACACTGCAGTAAAGCAACACTCAGACACCCAGGGAGCTGTGGACAGCTTATGCAAAATACCAGATAAGCAAATTATCCAGATAAACAAAACTTGATCTAGTCAAGGCAGGGAAGAACAAAACTGAGCAGTTAGCTTACCACTAGCTTACATTGTCTCCCGTTTATTTTGTCCCATATCAAATGTTTAAGACAATGATCCAAAACTGTATACATTTACACACAGAAAATTAGACTTTAAAAAAATAGCACCTGCAGTACTAACATATTTTTAGTGCCTCCTACCAGTCCACCGATTGCTACCGGTAGGTACATACATCATTTTCATGTTATAAATACATAGGTGTGCTATGTTATTTATCACATGCCTTTCTGACAGTTATTGTGTTTTGGAAATGTATCAGAAAGAACGCTTCAGACATGGAAATGACTACGTTACAGATCCTAGTTTGAGAAGCTTGTAATAATTCAGGATTTATTATGGTAGCCATTAATTTTCAGATTCAATAGAGTTTGTTTGCTTTTTTTTCTGCATTTGACCCACTCCTGTAAGTCACACAGATCTTATTCATATGAATAATTGTTTGGGGTTTGTAAATTATTATTCATATGAACAAAGTTTTACAGCTCTAAACTATGGTGCTTTTGAATTTGCACCTAAATATTCCAACTACAGTCATTATTGACCACAAATTACCTAATGACACATCTGAAGAATAATGTTTAAGATGCAGTTACATGTAGCGTTTCCTTAGAAGTCATTTAAAAGAGGAAAAAGCAAACAGATGGTGATTAATCATTTGCTGAAAGCTACAAGAACAGTATAGGAGGAAATCCCCCTATAAAGCCAATTTGGTGTATTGGTTAAGGCAGAACCCCCAACTTTTTGGGCACCAGGGACCAGTTCTGTGAAGAGAGTTTTTTCCATTGACTGGAGGAGGCATGGTTTCACATGCTGCCTACATTCCGCGGATGGAACTTCGCTTGTTTGTGCAGCCCGGTTTCTGGCATGCGACGGACTGGTGCCAGTCCATGGACCGGTGGTTGAGGACCTCTGGATTAAAGCACCAGACTAGAACCCAAGATTGTGTATTCTAGTCCTGCTGTAATCCTGAAGCTGGTTAGGTAACCTTGCACCAGTCATGTTCTCTCAGCCCTAGGAATGAGGCAATGGCAAATCATTCCTGAAAAAGCTTGCCAAGAAAACTGCAGGAACTTGTCCAGGCAGTCTTTGAGAAATGAACATATTTGAATGAAGGGTTGGGGGGGGGGGGATAGTAAGGCAGAAAATCCTCCAAAGCAACATTTCAGGATTCTGAACTACAGATCCCAGTAACCTTAGCCACTAAACCTGATAATAGTGAAATTATGCCAGAAATTGCAATTCACGTAATCGGTGAGAGGCAGGGGCAGAGTTTCTCAATCAGGAAGCATCATGGAGAAGTCAGCCTTGAATTGTAGTAAAACAGGTTTTGCATACCTGTAGAAGATTGATCTGGTCTGGGCATTTGTGGCAAAGTTTTCTTGTCAAATATATATTGAAGAAAGAGGATATTGATTCTGTTTGTCACATGGGAGTTCACCTAGGTTCTCTGTTTATGCAAAGATTCTCCTGCTATAAGGATTTGAACTTGAGAACTGCTCATTTGTAGACATAAGAACCACCCTACAACAAAATCACTAATCTTGTGGTCAAAGTATCTCTGGCTAAGAATTAGACTCCCATTCAAGAATTTATACTCGAACATAAACTCCTCACACATTATATGCAGATGTATTTTTTTTTCATTTTGAAATATTTGAAAGTTTGACTGATGTCTGTCTAAATTTGCAGAATATAAGTCTTATGCATACATTAAGTATTTTGTTTAAGAGTAGAACAGAGGGAACAAAATAACCTGCCCCACCTCTGGCTAAAATTAAATACTGAATTAGATTGCACAATTGCTTATAGCTACTTCCTTTCAAGCTCGCAGTAGACCATTATTAGCATGAATAATATTGTACTGTAGTTTTGTGTGTCTGTGAGCCCAAGCTGCAACATATAAGCAATAGCAATGGTGAGTAATGCAAGATTATTTTAAACTATTTCCATGTTTAGGTTGCAAACTTCTAAAGTCAGATGCATTCACAGTAGACTATGCTGCATTGATGTCATAAATCACCCTCTTCCAGATGTAATCCTTTCCAGTGCATTAAAACACTAGATTTCATTTGTTTGAAATTGTGTAATAGCAGAACTTTTAAAAGATGAAATATGGATTTAGGTACTTGATAACTGACAGTAACCTCATTAATGTTCAATATTAGCTACTGTTGGAAGAAATATCCACCTGGTTCAGTTCCAAGTGGGGAGAAAGACACTGGAAACCTGGAGGCTGATTGGAAAGATGGTTTATTGAGGGACAGGACCACATGGGTTTGAAGTCCTGGACAGCTGACCACATGAAGTGGAAAGTGAGAGGTATTTATACCCTCTCTTGGGCTTTGAACTTGAGCTTCCTGTTCCTGTACAAGAAAATGTATTCTATTGGCTGCTGTCAGACTCCCATGGGGCTATGCAGGGGTCATAGCTGAGGTTGTCTGAGGTAAGTTTGGTTGAATCTTGCTGGGTGATGCAATGTCCTTAGGAAATGCAGTGAGCCCTGCTGCTAGATGGGTAGAGGGCTAATCCTATTATGTCCTGAGGGGTCACGTCTTAATCCCATCACCCTGGAACTGGAGGTCGTTTGTTTTGTAGATAGCCTGGCCAGTCCTTCTCAATGGACACCAAATATCTGCTAGGCGCAGGGAGCTGAAGCTCTTAGTTTCTGTCTCCCTTAACATTTCTATTTCTCTTTTAGAGGAAATATTCTGCCTTTTTAATATTTCCTAAAATATTTCATTCTTCTAGGAGAGGGGTAGGTACTAACTTTCTACACTACATTACATGTCTTTATTGACTATGGAATTCTTTAATGTGAATCAAAAAGTGATTTACCCTGACCATAGTTCAATGATGGATGAAATTTATGTGGATGCAGTTTATATAAATAAAGGTTATTTACGTTAAAGATAAGTGAATCTACCATGTTCATTAGTTCTTTCAGTTCTTCTAATATGCCAAGTTTGAGTATTCTTCATTTCTTTTTCTTTTTTTTTGGCTAACATGCCATTTGCATTACAATTGGTTTTTATTTTGATGTGCTTATTTATTTATTTATTTATTTATTTATTTATTTATTTATGTTTTTCTATCTGATCCCGTTCAAAAGACTCTTGAACATTAAAATTATAAAAGCAATAATACAAATTTATCAACATTATTTTAAAAAGCAAGCAGTAATAATAAATCAACCTCCCCAAAATGGACACCAATAACTAGGCCCAGAGATCTAAATTGCTCTTCAAAGATCTATAAAAACCATGAGGAAAGTTGTTTCACGTATGTCCATAGGGGGGCTTTCTCACTTTTTTTTTTACAATTTTGTCTAATGCAGTTTTAGTTACTTTTTTCCTCATTTAATATTTTGCAAATAACCTTCCTAAATATATGAATTTCTATATATTCTTTCTTAACGTACTTTTGTTATAAAAGTACATTGACAATGTGACTTCGTCTTGACTAACTTCACAGTCAATTCAAATGACAATCAGACAGCAAGATTTTCAGGTACATAGGCTCTGAGGTACATAGATTTTGTTATATACAGATTCAAATTCCCCATCCTTTCCCCTCTTTTTTTCCTTTGGGAAACTCTAGGAAAAGTAAGATGGACAAGAAGTGGTATGCTAGAGTGGAAAGAAGCAGAAAACTGAAATCAGTCTCCTTCAGCCCTAGTTTAAAGTTTGAAATTATCAGAAAGATAGAAAGGAAATTCAGATAAATTGAATCAGAATAGAATAACTATTTGAAGAGGGCCATTTTAGTGAAAAATAGAGCTTTAGGAAAGAGCAACATGCAAATATAGTAAATAAATGTCTATCTAGGACTATACTTAGCTTCTTTGTTTTCTATGCGTGTTTCAACCATCTTTATTTTCCCACCATAATTTAAAGACATCACATTTCATGTCAATCTTCAAATCTTCAAAAGAGCTGTGCTATTGATCTCTCAAAAAGAAAAAGCAGGCAGGGGATCAGCACCCTCTTGTGGCTTGCCAGCAATTTTATATACTTACTGGTACTTTTTATATTCTGGTATATTCTTTTTCTTATTCCACTCATTTCCATTTGTTGGATTCCTGGGTTCCTGAACAGCATTGTAATTTAGTTTTTTCCAAAAAAACTAATATTTTTTTATACTTTGCATTCTAATATTTAAGGTTAGTGGAGGTAGTGGTGATTAAAATGTTATCTTCCTTTTTAATAAAGTTTAATTTTGTATGTATCCTATGAGATTGATTTATTTCCAAGGGGAAGGAGGCTAATATAGCAAAAAGGCTGCATATCTTCATGTCTAATGTTATGTAGGAGCAGGGGTGGGCTTCAAAAATGTTAGCAAGGGGTTCTCTGCCCAGTTGCTGGATGGGCATGGCCATGGTGGGCATGGCCTAGTTGGCCTCCTGCACCAC
>JANHFM010001199.1:160078-176050 GCA_032468115.1 Grayia smithii
TCACCACTGATGGGTTGCTTGGTTAGATCATGTACTTAATGTATAGTCCAATACATTAATTTATATTTCGCTATAATATTGAGGGAGTACTCATGCTACAAAAATTTCTGTGAAATGTATGGACCAGTTTTATCAGCATACCAAAGTGTACAAAATTCCAATCCCAATAAAATACTATTAATCATAATTATATAAGCATTTAAAATACCAAAATATTGCAATTAGAAAAAACACATAAAATGTACGAAAACATAAATTACATTTCAAAATCTGTACATGATTCTTCTCACAATAAGGCATTAATCACAAAAAAAATACATTCTGTACAAAGTCACTTATTTTGGTTAAGAATCTACAATCACTATTTTTTTTTAAAAAAATGAAGAATGTATGTGCATATGTCTAGTACCTAAAATAAAATAAATTGACAATTCTGACTGATCATTCTGATCTCTAGCACCGTCTTAAAGGAAAATTAAGTGAAAGCTGTGGTGATCAGGGACATCAACCAAATGTGGTGATCTATTCCTTACTAAATTTTACTTTGAATGGGCAAAAGGCATTGGCTTAAGTTGTAACATTTTATTTTTATTTATTTATTTAAAACATTTATATAGCGGCCCATCTTATAATCAACCCATGGAATCTCCTAACTTCCTAACGTCTGTCGTTTCTTTGGGGACCAAAATATACTTCCTGCTAAATCAGGTCAAACTTCCATTTAATTATAAAAAATAATTATTGGATTTCTTTATGAAAGGATTGGTCATTGAGAAAAACTGTTTTTCATTCTGCTTTTACCTGTACTTTACCCATTTCTGACTAATTCCTTTGAAAGTTTAATGCATCAGCAAGATAAACCTGTTATTATTATTATTTTTTAAAGAAACATTTTGGCCATCTCTTCACATACAGATCAATTCCATGTCAGCTACTTTGCTTGGTTATCAATTTAACCAGAATTCATTAAAAATACAATCAGAGTTCAAGATATACACGAGGTGCAATGCATTTCTATTATATGTTGCACAGCAACAGTATTTTATAAAAGCAGCCTCCCTGCAAGAGCTGTAATCAACCCTAGATTTTAAAATAACTACTCTACATCATGTTTGCAAATTTCTTCTGGAAGAATAATCCATCAAAACGGTGTATTCAATACTGCTGCCTTTATGTAGATTTTGGGTTAGCAGTCGTAGATAGGAGTTTGAAGTAAAACACTGATTGTATAAATCAGAAGAACTACAGTCTTCAGCAAACTAAAAAGAAGTCCCGTATTGTCGCAGTGATAAGGCAACGTCCTTAGGGTTCTGACTGAAATTCAGTATCATCCATCTGAAGAGTGTCATTATCACCCAATAATTCTGTTTCGGGCACAGAGCCCTCTTCTTCTTCCTCTTCCTGGACCAGATTCTGAACAATATCTTCTGTCCCATTATGTACCTCTTCTACTCCTTCAGTCAAGAGAGCAGCCCGGTCAGCCATGGAAGCATTGGAGGGAGCAGTTGTTACATATCCTGTACTAGTGGAACCACTCCCACTATGATGGGAAGCTGGTTTTGGAATCATCTGAGGAGCTATCTGTTGAGGAGCCATCTGCATTGGGATTTGGACAGGATAAAAATTTGGCAAATATGCTCCATAAGCTGGCATTGGTTGGTAACCATTGACAGGAATGTAAAGTTGAGGAGGTGGCACCATTGGTCTTATTTGTCCTTTCATTGGTATGAACTGTGGCTGAGAGAACGCTTGAGTTTTCTGCTTTGGCCCAACATACCTGGTGTTGCTGACATTGCTAACAGGACTTGTACTGAGGGAACTGGTTTGTGTAGTGTTGCTTGCACCAGATGTTTGTGCAGAACTGTTGTAATTCGACAGGTTTCCCCATGTTCTCAATCTGTTGTGGATATCTTTGAATCTTGGTCTTCTATTGGGAAATTCATTCCAACATTCTAACATCAGTGAGTACATCCATGCAGGACAGTCATCTGGACATGGTAAAACCTGCCTATTTCTAATCATCTCAATGACATCTTGATTGGAATAGCCACAGTAAGGCTGCAAGCCATAGCTGAAAATCTCCCATAGCATTACGCCATAAGACCAGATGTCTGAATCAACTGAAAATTTGCCATACATGATTGCTTCAGGGGACATCCATCGAATTGGAAGAGGATTGTTTCCCATTAGTTTATAATAATCAGCAGAATAAACTTCCCTGAAAAGACCTAAGTCAGATATTTTCACACTGAGTTTATCAAACACAAGCACGTTTCTGGTGGCCAAATCTTTGTGGACCACATGGTGGCTTGAGAGATATTCAATTCCTGATGCTATCTGAGTTACAATGTGAAAAAAATCAGCTGGCTCCAATGTTGATTTCACAGTCTTATCATCATCAGTGCTACCAACATCAGAGTGGGGAGATCTCATCACAAGGAACTCATGAAGATCACTATGAGCACAATAACTAAATATCATGCTGATGGGTTGTTCTTTGGTCACTATTCCCAGTAAACAAACTATATTGGTATGCTGTAATCTTGACCTCATCATTGCTTCATGCTTAAATTCTTCTCGGAGAGTTAAATCCGCTTTATCTTTGAGTGTTTTGATGGCAACGGTTTGTGTTTGCTCCCCTGGAGCTGTGCCAAATAGGTGACCCTTATAAACTTTTCCAAACTTCTCTTCACCCAGCTCCTCCATGAATCTCACAGTTGAAAGGCTGATTTCTTTTAGTTTATTCTGAAAGTAAAAAGAGTAACGGGATAAGATGGCCAACTATATTAGAAACCCTTAGCAGCAAATCAGCGATAAAAATCCTAGTTAAAATTAAAAGGCTTTGGTCTTTATATTATATTAAATGCACAAAATCTGTTTCAAGGGCTTTTACTACTTTGACGATATTTCTGCATCTGGTGTGAAGTCAAGACAACTGAGAAATTAATACATGCTGGAAGGTTTGATATGGTGAAGAAAATCCAAATGAAAATGTCAAAGCAGAAGACTCTAGAGTAATTAATATTAAATATTATGTTTATGATGTAAAATAACCTGTACGAACTGTATGCATACATTTGGGTAAGGTACCTGTTTGTGCTGATTAATGAGAGGCATTTCCATATCTTGGCTGGGAGAGGCCATCAGCTGACGACGCTGTGGAGTGGTGGCAGATGCCTTCTGCTTGTTTCTGCACATGCAGACCAAGAAGAAAAGGCAGGCAATAACTAAAGGGATAGCTATGCTTGGAACCAGAATGTAGAGGATTCCCATTTTGCTGCTATCACGTGGGCCTGTTAGATTAAAAAGGATTGCGTGTTTTCAGACTCAGTTCAAAAGCAATGCAAATAATTTTATATTCCAAGGCTAGAGACAATGAATATAACTCACTGCAATATGTACAGGTAGACCTCGATTTACAATCATTTGTTTAGTAACCTCCGGAAGTTACAATGGCACTGAAAAAAAATCTTATGACACTTTTTCACACTTACGACCGTTGCAGCATCCCCATAGTCACGTGATCAAAATTTGGATGCTTGTAAACTGGCATGTGTTTATGTCAGTTGAAGCGTTCCAGGGTCACGTGGTCACCATCTGCAATCTTCTGACAAGCCAAGTCACTGGGGAAGCCAGATTCACTATCAACCTGTTACTGACTTAAACAACTGCAGTGATTCACTTAACAACTGTGCCAAGCAAGGCTGTAAAACAGGGCAAATTCACTTAATAAATGTCTTGCTGAGCAACAGAAATTTGAGGCTCAATTGTGGTCATTAACTGAGGATTGTCTGTAATACGAATTTATACATATCTATGTAATATAATTCACAGTGTAATTACACAATGGATTACATAATGGATTACATTGTGTAATCCACAAAAAGCTTATCTTAAATAAATGCAGGGGATTGAGCAATAAGCATGAATTTTAACACAACCTATATGGATTGTGTTACCAAAGCATATCATTAAGTCACAGACCCATCTTGAGGTCAAGTGGTTTATTGTAAGATTATGATGCACACATAATTTTTTGCTTACAGATTGCACAGTGGAAAAGCATCCAAAACTGATCCCCTGTGAAAGTATTAAATCAAATAAAATCAAACCTTCATTGCAATCATAAATCAGCATAAGGAGGGAACGTCCACAGAAAGTATGGAGTACAATCATTAAAAAGGAAAAGGGGTACAATAAGAGTAAAAACAGTAACCTAAAAAGTAGAAAAGGCTAGAAAAGCAAAAGGCTTTTATCTCTTTCTCACATACACACAAAATCTAAGATCTACTTTTTAGCTTAGACTTGTGGGTCAACCTGTTGAAGTAAATAGGATGTTAGAAAGACAGCAGGAATCAGAAGTGAAGCTTGCTTATGAGCCAAACTGTCTTTCCCAATGACAGTATATGACTTGGTAACAGTAAGATGGAGTTGTACCCTCTCTCCTAATCTTTCCTCCATGTAAAATGAAGGAGCATTTGTTCTCTTCTTCTGCTCTCCAATTTGACCTGATTCCATTCCCTCTTTTCATTTCTGCACTGAAAATAAAATAACTGCTTCCTTTCACCATCCTCCTATAAAACAGAAGGCACACTGTGCTTGGAGAAAACAGGAACAAACTGTGATCTGTTCTCCATCATCTTCTTGTGCAGAATGAAAACAGGTTTATGTTAAAACAAAACCTTAAGAAGACGTTTTATTGGTTAAAACAGTTTGACAGTGAAGCTCAATTACCTTAAGAACTGGAAAGATTCCCTTCAGTAAATGGGTTGGATTTCCTGCACTGAGTAGGGATTTGGATTTGATGATCTAAATGGCCTTTTTTAAACTTTACATTTTATTTTCTCTGCACAGAGTGTCTTTTCCCAAGCACGGGGGCAGGGAATAATTGTTCCTTGTCTTTTACTGCACAATACCAAAGTGTGGAAGAGGAAGCAGAAAGTGAAGAAGAAAGGACAGAGAGAAGAATGGGTGGAGGCAAAAAGTGAATGGAAAGGAGGTGAAGATTTTGGGGAGATATCTGGTTATACACTCGCAAAATTAAATGGATTTTCCATGTTTTATATATATACTGTATTTTTCGGCATATAAGATGCACTTTTTTTCTTCCTAAAAGAGGGTAGAGATGTTGATGCATCTTATACACCAAATGTAGCCATTTTGGCCTCCCAAAGCCCCACCCTGCTCGTCCCATTTTTGCAAAACACGGGGCACACAGTGGATTTGGAAGGTCTGCAGAGTACTCCTGGGGGCCAGGAGTTCTTGCTTACCTCTTTGAAAACTTGGTGCGTCTTATACACCAGTGCGTCTTATAGTCCAAAAATGCAGTATATCAACTGCCAAATCCTTAGGTCTCTTAGCATCAGTGTCAATGAATACATACATTATACACTGATAGTAAAATAATTGACTTCATTTATAAAAACAGCAATAAAAAGCATTTTTTGCACATCACCCAAAGCAAGAATAATTCATGCTTGAATAATTTTATTCTAGAAATGGTAAAAAAAAAAATGTAATACATACTACATGCAGGTACTTCACACAGTTCCATGCGTACGTTTTTGTTCTGAGTAAAACACCAAGGTCCTTCCATCTGGCTTCCAGGATTGCGGCAATAAGCATGCCCACCTCTAAGCTCGGGAAACTCTGTACTTGTGAAGTCATGGGGATGAGGATGCTGGGAATCCCAATACTGACAATTGTGACCTGACTTTGTGACACTGACAGTTCCTCTATAATCAGCACCAGAGCCATTGTAACACTGGTGATCTGCAAAAAAAAAAAAAAAAAATTTAACAAGAGACATATGAAACAATAAGAAATGTTCCCATTCTCCCTCTCCACATTGTAAATGTGTTTCTCTGCTACATACAATGTGTAACTCTACAATAAAACTTCTCACTACAGTATTCCTTTCTTTTGTTTGATATAAGATCAGCTGCTTTTTCTAAAATTAGAAAATAAAGAAAATAATCAAGCCTGTAGAAACAAGCTAGAGTAACCTAGCCAGGAAGTGTAACTTTCCGATAAGCTTTATGCCTAAGGAAGAGTCCAGAATGCCCATGTCAACATTGCTCTGTCTCAATTGATTGACTTGCTCAAAGTATTCTAGAGGATTCACCACCTTGAAGCCTCCCTCCCGCCCCATTTAGTTTCTTCCTTCTCTTCTGCTTTTTTCCTCTTAGATCTTTGTCTTGCAAATGTATTGACTACCGAGCACCATTTTTATTTGTATATCATCTCTAGTTTGGTTACAAAATATTATCTCCTCTTTCTCCACCAAATTTATTTCACTGCTTAACAATAGTGAAAGATTATATCCCCCACCTCACTGTGTTTGGAGGGTTCTATTCTGAAGCAGGAACAACTTAAAGCAGTTAGCTTGAAGAAGGGCATTCCTTGCTTTCAGGGAAGTCTGCTCAGGTGCTTGAGGTAGCCTCTGCATGTTTCTGGCAATATTCCTTTACATTGTATAGTATAGATGAGAAACTGGGGGAAATATTTCACCTGGGCTATTCCTCTTTCTCATCATTGTATCCTCCCTTCAAGCTAATTCTAAGTAGTCAAAAGGCAAAACACTGAAACATGTTAAGTTTTGGAAACACAAGCAAAAACATACATTCAGAAATGGCACTCTGATGAAAAATCCATACTAATTTTGCATTAAACCAGGGAGGGGCGAACTACGGCCATTTTATGACTTGTGGACTTCAACTCCCAGAATTCCTGAGCCAGCATGGCTGGCTCAGGAATTCTGGGAACTGAAGTTCACAAGTCATAAAGGAGGCCATCGTTCCCCATTTCTGCATTAAACAAATAGAAGATAAAAGCAGAATATAAATGTGACAATAACTTACATCTATTGAGCCGTTCTACAGGAATTCCAATTTTTATACAGTTGGCGGCCTCCAAAGAATCAGGCAGTGGCAAGTCTTCACATTTAGGTGGCTGGAGCTGCATCAGAATGAGAGGATTGGATCTAGCAATGTTGTACTCCTGCCGACAGAGATCATTCTCTAGAACTTCGCACTCATCACGACACAGCTCTCTAGGCTTAGGTGTCCGGGAACGCTCATCACACAGTGGAAACACAAAGTGACAAAAAGATGGGATGGCAAACTGGGAACACTGATCAGATAAATGAGTGGATGTGCCAATCATAGTAAATGCAGCTGAAAAAACAGACAGAGAAGCCAAAAGTCAAGATCCAGTTTCTATAATAAGTGAACATCAATACATTACTACTGCTTTTTATATATTTTAAATGACTTCAAGCCAAACTACTAAGGGCATTAATAAAAAATATATCTGCAACAGAGATCAGATACACTGTCAAAATCTTTATATAGTTTGACACATAAGGTTAACAAGATTCTGCAGTAGGAAAATGGTATATGGTACTAACTGTGAAGATCAATTTTCTCACATATTTTTAATTTGTTAAGACTTTTGTCTTTTGTTTTGTGGCATCATTCTAAAATTGAAGAAGTGGCTAATCCCTCTCAGAATTCTAAGCCTTGCCTCCAGAGCAAAAGGAGGAGGCAATTTACTATCAGATTAGATGACTGTTACATAAATTTGACTTCCTAGGAAATGTACTATTGGTATATTGATTTTTTTCATTCCAAAAACTTTGCAACTTAGCAGGGCCCATTGATAGTTCACAAATCACCCACTGGAAATTTCTGTTATACAGTTTTTCACTGATTTGAATTACAAAGGAAGAGACTTATAATATTCTACTAATTGGAAATAAAGAGGCTCAAACCTGCCTGAAAATCCCACGTGTGTCAGGGGTGGGTTCTACCCACCTTCGCTATTGGTTCTCTTCTTGCACGTGTGTGCACGCGCGCGTGCAAAATTTGCGCGCGCTTGCTTCGCTCACACGCGTGCGTAAACCACACTACTGCGCATGCGCAGCTTTAATTAAACAAAAATCGCCGAAAAGCGCTCTGCGCATGCGCAGAGAGCTAATTTTGGTGATTTTTTGAAAAAAAGATGAGTTGGGGCGTGCGGGTGGGCCCGGGTCCGGGACGCTGTGAACCGGTTCGGTGACGTCACAGCGTCACCGCTACCTATTCGCGCGAACCGGACCGAACCGGGGGCAACCCACCACTGACGTGTGTGTACTTGTCTAATCCAAAATGTGTGGAATGAACTGTGCTCATTGAGTCATAAGATATAAGCACAATGTGTTTGTTAAAAGCATGCATTTCTGTAGTCTCACTTCACATGTTTTGTGTTATATAGGACGAATGAAGACTCGGAGAGTGACTTTCCAGCAACAGTTCTTTATTTACAATCCTCTGCAACAATCCTCAGTGAACACTCGCTGGCAAAGCTTACTTATATACGATATCGTAACCAATTAGTGTTTAGTATTTTTCCACCTAAATGGAGGACCTTGGTGGAAATCTCCTGGCCAATGATTGACAGTCTCAATATCTAACACTTTGTAGCCAAGTTCTTGCAAGTTATAGGACTAAGCCATAGTTAGCTCTAGCTAAAATTAAAGAATTAGGCAGTTGCTGATGACTTCTATAAGCTGAACTAGAGAGTATAATGGGCTATTGAACTCAAGTTTAATCAATGACAACACATTATTTATTGAGTAAAACAGACTTTAAAAATGCATATAAGGAAAAAAACCAACACAGATGAAAATAATGGACTTCTCTCTCACACACACAAACACCACAGAATAAAAATGTTCTGTCAGACAATTTGATTCCTGAAAAACTGTGCATCAACTTTGATTTTTTTTTTCCAGTTAAAGGAAATTGACAAACAATTTTGTGACCATAAGTGCTAGGACGTAATGCCTTTATTCAGTCTCAATGATTGTTGATCATGCAGTATGTAGGAATCAATGCATAATTCATGTGCACAGCTAGTAGCAATTTCATCCTTCAGTCATGATGCTGCTACTGGCACTTTCCACATACTGAATATACTGCACAAGTCAAAAAGAGCGCTGTGAAAATATTTATAGACCCCTCGCATCCTGGACATAATCTGTTTCAACTCCTACCCTCAAAATGATGCTACAGAGCACTGAACACCAGAATAACTAGACACAAGAACAGTTTTTTCCTGAACGCCATCACTCTGTTACACAAATAATTCCCTCAACACTGTCAAACTAGTTACTAAGTCTGCACTACTATCAATCTTGCCATCGTTCCTATCACCCATTTCCTCCCACTTATGACTGTATGATTAACCTTGTTGCTGGTATCCTTACGATTTATATTGACTGTTTCCTAATATGATTTGATTGCTTATTTGTACCCTATGACTATCATTAAGTATTGTACCTTATGATTCCTAACAAACACATCTTTTATGTACACTGAGAACATATGCACCAAGACAAATTCCTTGTGTGTCCAATCACACTTGGCCAATAAAAAATTCTATTCTATTCTATTATTTAGCTTTGAGTAGGAAGTCCCAAAGGAAACTGGACTTTTTTAAAAAAATATTTCGCTTCTCATCCAATAATCTTCTTCAGAATTGATTGATTGATTAGGAGAGAGAGATCCCATTTTCCACTCCTATACTGTGGAGTGCTGTAAAGTACTCTTTCTCTTCCTGTTTAATATTTACATGAAGGCATTAGGTTAGGTCAACTGTGGCCATGGGATGAAGTATATGGATGCTGATGATACCCAGCTGAATCTCTCTACCCCTGGTAAAGTCAGTGATGTTTCTCACATCCTGTCTCATTGCCTGGAGGCTGTAGGGATTTGATGGGGAACAACAGGGTTTGGCTCTACCTGGCATGACTGAGTGAATTTGATTTTGGAGGGCATGAGGATCTGGGAATTTACTACGTGTACAATATGGGAATCATTCAGAACTTACAACTCAGGTGACTGTCATGGCAAAGAAGGCCTTGCATAACTTTGGACTGTGCACTAGTTGCACCCACTCCTGGACTGAGAGACCTCACATTCAGTCATTCCCACCCTGGTCACATTAATTACTTAATGCACTCGACACGGGGCTTTCCTTGAAGAAAATCTGGAAGCTTCAGCTGGTATAAAAGGCAGTTGCAAGGGCAGCTATATCCAAACCTAGATCACTGCCATATTACATCTTTGCCTGGCAAGCTGCCCTGGCTACCAGTTTGCTTTCTGGATTCAATTCAAAGTGGTGGTAATGACCTATAAAGACCTACATGGCATGGGGCTGTGTTTTGGCAGTGGTTTATCTCCAAGCTTGTTTCAGTTTAGATTCAGAACGTTTTGTTACCAGACTAGGTAACATCAGCAGCAGGATTTTCTTGTCCTATTCCTCTTTGGCTTATATATGTCTTGTGTGCCAGTGTGATCAGTTGGTTGTGACTATGTTATTTATTATTTATTATGCTGGGGCTATACTATTTGAGGGAATTCCTCTCCTGGTTCAAATCTACCCATCCCCATCAGGTCTGGCAGAAACAGCATGCTACAGTCCCATCTGTGAAAAAATGTCTTCTGAGTCCGAACCCAGGAGGAGGGGTTATTCTGCTGTGATACTCACTCTTGGAAACATCACTGTGCCAAGATCAGAGGGCTCCAATTTTCTTCTCCTTCTGAGAGGCCTTAAGACACAGCTTTGCCATCTGGCTTGGGGATCTGGTAATGGTGGTGTGAAGAATAGACAGCGGTTATAGGTTGTCCTCATTTACTGACTGCAAATTGGGATTAGCAACTCTATTGCTAAGAGAAAATGAAAAATTATGTGACAGCACCCAACTTCCAATGGAAATTCATCAGTTCTGGCTGTGGTCATCAAGCAAATCACTTTGGTTAGTTAAATATGACATCACATAGCCATGACCTGAAACTCCCTGCTGAGTTCCTCGTGGACTTTGCTTATCAGAAGCTGGTTGTGAGGGTCTCAAATGGTGATCATAAGGCTATGGGACACGGCTACCATCATAAATGAGCATCAGTTCCCAAACACATGAATCATGTTCACGTGATACCAAGGACACTATGACAGCCACAACTTTGAGTACCTGTTGAAAGTACACCATTGTAACTTCAAACAAATGAATGGCTGGTAAGCACTACTGTATACAATTAGTGAATTGTTCTCGCCTGCTGACTAATTTGTAGCGTTTTAATAGTTTTCATTGTTTTAATGTTATTGGAAAGATATCCAGAGTCATTTATGTAAGATGGGTGGCTATATAAATTAAATATAAATAAATACTTATAGGGAAGCAACTGAGAAGAGTCTGGATGAAACAAAGAGTTTTCTATAATAATCATTCATTGTTTGGGAAGGTTCTTGAATGCTTAAATGATATTTGTGGCCAAAAGCTTTTATTTTCCACTTTAATCTGAAATATCCAGGAACCCCTGAATAAGCGTTTTTCATATAGATAAGAATTCTTTATTGGCCAAGTGTGATTGGACACACAAGGAATTTGCCTCTAGCGCATAAGTTCTCAGTGTACATACAAACACTGTAATGCTCTGGTTACTTCAATGCACTCTTCTCAATACTCCTTTTGACAAGTACTTGGAAACTTCGAATGGTTCACAATTGCAGCTACCAAAAATGGTGCCTGAAGCCACCACTGTACTTGTTAGAAGAGTACTGCTTTGTTTATACTAATTACCAATATTTTTCTATACATTATTCAAAGCAAAAACTGGCAAGCGGTCAGGATCTTGCTCTAAGGCAAATGTGGCAGGTGAAAAAAAATTCTTCAAAATTAATATAGATGCAGAATGCTTCCTTTATAAAAAGTATTTGGATATTTTTTCTTTATAGAGAATTTCAGAACAATAACTAGCACAACAAACACTTGTACAATTATATTAGTTTTTACATCTTTTTCATTATTTTATTCTGCTTGTGGTTGCAGTGCATATAGCTTTATAAAAATAAACCCCTCAACCTATTATGTTGCCTGATGGAAATTTATGAATAAATTCTTTAATAAAAAAAATACAAAACATGATTGAATTTTAGACATAACAACTGATGGAACAAGGGAAAATTCTATGCACATTTACTCAAGAAATTCCTCATGATGAATTTACCACAAAAATACCGTGTTTCCCCGAAAATAAGACTCTGTCTTTTTTTTTTTTGAACCCCGAAATAAGTACTTGGCCTTATTTTTGGGAAGGTCTTATTATTTTGGGCATGTGGAGGAAATGGCGGGGACCGGCTGTGAATGGGTTTAAATATTTTCGGGAAGGGCTTATTTTCAGGGGCGGGCTTGTTTTAGTGCATGCGCTCAAAAGCCCGACTGGGCTTAATATCGGGGGATGACTTATTTTAGGGGAAACAGGGTATCCACAACAACTTCAATGTGAATAGCAAACATTTTTTGCATGTATACAAGTATTAAAAAAATTAAAAATATGCTGCAATTTATATCCATATTTATTTATTTATTTATTTATTATTCTAATTTATATGCCGCCCAACTCCCGAAGGACTCCAGGCGGCTCACAATAAAAACACAATAGCAATACACAGTAAAAAATGTAAAAAACAAGTTTAAAACAATAAAACAGATCTGGGGCCAGATCTCGCTGAGTCACAGTAGCGAGATTAACAACCCCATGCCTGCCGGAAAAGCCAAGTTTTAACTGCTTTGCGGAAGGCCAGTAGGGTGGAGGCAGTCCAGAACTCGGGAAGTAGTTGGTTCCAGCCAGAACAGCCACAGAGAAGGCCCTTTCCCGTGGGCCTGCCAGCCAACATTGTTTAGCTGACGGAACCCGGAGGAGACCGACCCTGTGGGATCTAACCGGTTGCAGAAAGACGCAAGGTAGGAGATGATTTTGGAGGTAACCTGGTCCTGAGCCATGTAGGGCTTTATAGGTAATAACCAACACTTTGAATTGCACCCGGAGTCTGATAGGAAGCCAGTGCAGCTCGCGGAGGATTGGTGAAACATGGGTGTATCTAGGGACACCCACAATGGCTCACGTGGCTGCGTTCTGAAACAATTGAAGTCTCCGAATGCTCTTTAAGGGTTGCCCCATGTAAAGCATGTTGCAATAATCCAGTCATGAGGTGGCAATGGCATGACTGACTGTGAGGAGAGCAATTGGTGCACTAGGCAAACCTGTGCAAAAGTTCCCCTAGCCACAGCTGACAGATGTTGTTCCAGTTTCAGCTGTGGATCTAGGAGGACACCCAAATTGCGATCCCATTCTGAGGGGAACAATTTCTCCTCCCCCAGAACCAAAGGTGGAAAATTAGCATGGACCTTGGGGGGCAGTACGCAGAGCCACTCAGTCTTGTCTGGGTTGAGTCTGAGCCTGTTGACTCTCATCCAGACCCTCACAGCTTCCAGGCACCGGCACATCACATCCAGGTTGTGTTAACAGAGGGATAGAATCAAGATCACAGGAAGTATTAGTACCACTTTAGAAAGCCTCAGTAAGCTCACACCAGTTTTGGTTACCATATTATAAAAAATGTGTTGAGACATAGTAAAGAGTGCACGAAACAGCAACTAAGATGATTTGGGGGCTGGAGGCTAAAACATAAGAATTATTGAAGGAATTGGGTATGTCCAGTCTAGTGAAGGACTAGGAGTGACATGATAGCAGTCTTCCAATATTTGAGGGGCTGCCACAAAGAAGAGGGAGTCAACCAATTTTCAAAAGTACCAGAAGGCAAGACAAGAAGCAAGGGTTGAAACTAATCAAGGAGGAAGTAACTTAGAACTAAGGAGAAACTTCCTAACAATCAACCAGTGGAAGAACTTGTCTCCAGAAGTTGTTGGTGCTCCATCACCGGAGGCTTTTAAGAAGAGACTGGACAGCCACTTCTCTGGTTTTCATCTTGAACAGAGGTTGGACTAAAAGACATTTGAGGTCCCTTCCAACTCTTGTTATTCATAGTTCCTTGAAGAACTCCCAGAATTCCCTATCCAGCTATGCTGGCTGGGAAATCCGGGAGTTGAAGTCCACAAGTCTTAAAAGTGGCCAGGTTTGGAGACTTCTCCCTTAGATAATGGGGGAGTTCTCCTTATTTTTATTTTAATTTAATTTCTCCTGTCTCTGCTCTACTAGGCCCACGATTTTGCAAGAAAAATAGAAGCACTGAAGCCAATGTTTGTAGAACCGAGGTACAAAGGAGCATTCACAGAGGTCGGTGAGACTCCATCATACTTGTTTTCCCAAGAAATGACTTTTTTCAGAAGCCTTATGCAGTCAGTTCCCTTATTAATTCATAGTCTTGGCTTAATGATTTATTCAGATGCTTTCCTAAATGTTAACCTCAGCTTGTTGATGAAAGAAGAACATCTGGCCAAGAAAGATGAAATATATTTTGGCCTGCTTGCATTTTTCCATTTTTCTTGGCCAGAGTTTCTTCTTTCATCAACAAGCTGAGAGTAACATTATGAAAGCATCTTAATATATAGTATTAGATAACGATCAGTATTAGATGATGATAATTTAATGCTTTTAAGATTCTGTAGGGTTATGCCACAAGACTACTGTAAAATTGATTCTCCCAGAACTGCTCCATAAATGGAGATTGATCATAAAAGAGTGTAACGCATAGGTCATCCTTGGTCTTCTGTATAATGCTTTTCAGTTTTACAAGGGGCTTGGGTCTTCAGAACTGAAGAAGCTTCTTGGATGAGAAGTAAAAGGTTTTCAAAGAAAAGACACTAAGAAAGTCCAGTTGCCTTTTGGAAAAACATGACCTGGATGATTGAGAATCTCCATAGATGCAAAGTTCGCACTCCCACATACCTAGTGGTTTAGTGGGTTTATTAATCTTCCCCAGCAATTCACTTCACCAAAAACCCGGAACTATCCAGCCAAAAGCAGACCAATGCTAGTCCACAGAGGAATGGCCAGTGAGTCCACAAGGTACTTGACAGTTTCCCACACAAGACAAATGCACCAGGCAAAAACACAAGAGGATTCACAAGGCAAGAAAAGTCCAGAGTTCACAAGACACAATCCAAAGTCAAGGCACAGCATCAATCCAAAGCAAGGCGGGAATCACAACGAGAAAACATGCATCTAGGAAATGAACACATTGTTCCCAACATCGGCTCCATCCGTATGCTGTGCTAAATAGCCAGCTTCTGGTGCAGCCCATCAAGAAGGGTGAAGCTGCCTCCTCGTGAGTAATTTGGCTGACCTCTCCTGCTCCTGCCTTTCCTCTGCCTTACCTGTTCTTGGATCAGGTGCAGAAGGCAGGATATAAAAAAGATGTTGATGCTCTAGAACAGTGTTTCTCAACCTTGGCCGCTGGAAGATGTGCGGAGTGTGCAGAGAAGAGCAATAAAGATGATTAGGGGACTGGAGGCTAAAACATACAAAGAACGGTTGCTGGAATTGGGTAGGTCTAGCTCACGGGTGTCAAACATGCTGCGTCACATTGCTGTCACGTGACGTTTCATGATTTCCCCATTTGCAGAGTTGGGGTGGGCGTGGCCTACATGTGATGCATCTGACCCGTGGGCCGCCAGTTTGACACCCCTGGTCTAGCTTAATGAAAAGAAGGACTAGGGGTGACATGATAGCAGTGTTCCAATACCTCAGGGGTAGCCACAGAGAAGAGGGGCAGGGGCAGTGGTGAAATTCAAATGTTTCTACTACTGTTTCTGTAGGCATGGCTTGGTGGGTATGGCTGGTGGGCGTGGCAGGGGAAGAATACTGCAAAATCCCCATTCCCTCCCCACTCCTAGGGGACGGTTATTGCAAAATCTCCATTCCCACCCCACTCTGGGGCCAGCCAGAGGTGGTATTTGCTGGTTCTCCAAACTACTCAATATTTCCACTACCAGTTCTCCAAAACCTGTCAGAACCTGCTGGATTTCACCCCTGGGCGGTGGTCAACCTATCCTCCAAAGCACCTGAGGGTAGGACAAGAACAGCAATAGCACTTAGACTTCCATACCGCTTCCTAGTGCTTTTACAGCCCTCTCTAAGAGGTTTACAGAGTCAGCCTCTTGCCCCCAACAATCTGGGTCCTCATTTGACC
>JANHFM010001199.1:176150-196487 GCA_032468115.1 Grayia smithii
TAGGAGTTGAAACAGTTCATGTCCAGGATGCGAGGGGTCTGTAAATATTTTCACAGCCCTCTTTTTGACTCGTGCAATATACAGGTCCTCAATGGAAGGCAGGTTGGTAGCAATTGTCATGTCTGTAAATCTGTTCCTGCGTTTTTTTCCCTCTTTTCCCTTTAACTGGTGTTACAGTAGAAGGAACAGATTCGTCTGAACTGAGGAGGTCAGTGTAAGAAGTGACTTGGGGCTGGGACACTATTCAGGAAAAATTCAGTTTACAATCTGTTGGCTCAGTAGTGGTTGGTGATTGAAACTCATAAGGGGATATCTCTCCCGCTGCCTTGAGTTTGGAAGCAATTCCATAGATGGAAGGCATAGACATTTTGGTGAGTTAGCGATGTTTAGTACTGTAAGGAGCCCCAGACCGCTCCTGAGTGAAGGAGTGAAGCGTCTGCCAGTTTGAACTGAGGTAATGGAATGTGAGGCAAGTGGCAGTTGGAATGTTTTAGGTGGGGAGGGAGAGTAGAACGTCTAACTCCTTAGCATCAGAGCGTGTTAATATACTGTATATGAATATACTGTATAAGAAATACTAATGATCTGATGGTCATTTTGAAAAATCCTTTCTTAGTGAGCACCTAGAAGCCAAGAAGAAAGTATATGTCAAATTTCAAGTTTGTAAGCTTTACCGTTCTGGAGATTTTTTGATGAGTGAATGGATTTTGCTTTTATATATAGATAGATTGTGTTTAGAATATAAAGTTTTAGAATATTCTGGTCTCCTAGACTGAAAGGAAAAATGACCTCTCTCACAGAATCACTGCAACTTTCAGGTAGAGGTGAAATCTAGTCTTTTTTTTTAATCACTAGTCTTTTCATTTTCATTTCCTTTTGTGCCTGTAATCTTCATCTATTACTAGAAAAGGAAGCTCACAATATAACTATACTTATTTATAATTTTAAAAATGTAAACAACAAACTTTTATCCTGATAGAAATAATTAAGTTGTGGCATCTTAAAAACTAACAAAATTCTCAGCACATGTTTATGGATCACAGTGCACTATATGTGATACCTGGAGCTCTGGCATACACAGGCTTTTATGAACAGCTGCAGTTGCTTATAAAGCCTCAAGAATTATCACAAAATAGCAGCCTTTGGGTAACTACCCACAGCTTTAGTTATACTTTTACTTTTGGGGGAATTACATTACTTAATACTTAGATAACAAAAAGGTGCACATAAAGGCCACATATTAGTGACAACAACATACCGAATAAATGTATAGAGAACTGCTTACAGGAAATGTGCATTATACAAATTTTTGTACTGCACATAAAAGTCCATAAATAAGAAGAGAAATGCAATGACATTTACACATAGCGTTGTGGAGACAAAGCCCCACTCTATCTCAGAAAACAGATTCAAGGCCAAGATGAAATGAACTTAAAGCTGAAAAAATCAGATAGGAAGGCCGAAATATCACACTCATGTATTCCACTCAATGTAACCCCCTTTCCAAGCACATAGATATAAATATATTCATATAAAAAGCATTTAATATAATATAAACACCACAACACTTGAAATGTAATCCACAGATTGCATGCTGGGAATGCATGTAACAAGCTCTAAACAGGAAATGATTATATTCCATTAAGTGGTCAACAAAAGAGATAGCATCAAAGTATCATCTAACTAAGCAAAGATCCTTTAAAAAAAATCAAGCATCAAATTCCTTGCTTAAAATTCACAACTCTCAAAATAGCAATCAGACTATGAACAAAGAAAGAGAATTAATTTTCTAATTTGCATATCTGTTAATATTAAGGGTGTCATTTGCATTTCTTATGCATGAGAGTGGAAACTAACAGGATAAGAAAAATCCTCTTCTCTATAAAACTTATAAAGTCATAGGGTTCATATAGCCAAAAGATCACTTATAGATCTTGTAATGTTTGAAAACACATTTTTCTTTTTGTTTTTTCAGACACAGTAAAAGACAAAGTAGATACATCATCCATTTCTTCACTCATTTTTTTTACAAAGACTATAAATGTCCTACAATAACTCATGCAGCCATTATTTAAGTAAATACAACTTATTTTATAAAAAAGGGTGTTTTTAAAAACTTTTTAAAACAGTACAGCCCTAATCCTCAAAAAACTTTCCAACAAATATCAAATTAGTGCCTACTGAAAAAATTACTGCAACATTGCCTCAATTTCTTCCACAAAAATTGCCTGGCTTGATTTCCATTTATGATAGTGTTAAAATTGGATTTAAGTTTCTGCATGGAATACAATATTCTCTGACATGAGAAGAGGTAGAACTGACTTACCAGTAATTCGGTTTTCAATTTCCCCTTGCATTTGAAGGGAGTCCACATAAATAGTCCTGTTTCCAATGATTCGTGCACAGGCAATTCCCCTGTAAGGCTGGCAAAACCCATCTTCATGGTAATCTTCTCTGCAAGAGACAAATTGGAAGCCTATAACTATGTCTACAGATGTTTCTATGTCCCTACTGAGTTTAAAGTATGCTTTTTAAAGGAAATAGGTGGTAAAACTGATATTATTAATTCTCTCAGACATCAATTTTCTTTTCAACCTGACTTGACATTGTTTCAGAAACAAAAAAGGCACCAAGGAACATTTTAATTGAAGAGGTGGATGGAAAAGACATCTGCAAAGTGAAAACAAGTATTATCCTAGAAATACTAAGCTAATGCAATGTGACAAATTATTTTATTAAAAAGATAGCAGTATATGTCATGTTTCACCAATCATACACTGCTGGTATCAAATGTCAAGCTAAGCAATTAGGCAAGCAGTTGTTTCTCTTCTCCTACCTTATCCTGCAGTTCTTCAGTTCTTACAATGGACAGCAAAACAGAGCTTGTCAGGATGCAATTAAAATATGGCATAATTCTGAACTAGGGATTAGGTAAATGGAATAAAAGCAGTGCTTAAGTTCCTTCTCCCCCATACTCTTTAAGTTACACTAATGCCAAATTCTTTTTCCGTTACAGAGCCTAAGTCATATGTTGAGTTACTATCTTGGCTGAACTCTGTCCAACTTTCCAAAATGAGTTTAACACAGTCAACTTAAATTGAGTCACTCCAGAACAGCACTGATTAAAAGCCATTTTTCTTAATCTCTTGGACAGCAAAATATTAAGAACTAGAAAGACAAGTGGCCCTCATACATAGGAGTTACCATTTCATCCAGGGTACCCATTAAGTTACCTTCCCACCAAAGTGGTATCTATCTATCTAACTGCATTTACATGCTTTCAAATTACTAGGTTGCTGGGGCGAGGACTGGGAGCTCATGTTGTCATGCAGTAGTGTTCTGTGCGCCTTCGGCATAGTCATGCTGGCCACAAGATCATGACAGTGTAGTGGGACATTGCTGGTTCTTCAGCTAAGAACTGGAGATGAGCACCACCCCCTAGAACTGACAAGACTGGCAGGGGAAACCCTTACTTTTTTACCTTTATCCATTAAATTAGATGATATTTTTGTCTTTGGCCTAAGCACTGCTATACTCTAACCCAAGGTATTTGAAGTCAAAAGTGGCATGTGAAAGATTTATGGGGGGAGGATGGGAGCTAGATCTGGATGGTATTTTGTTCCAAGAAAGAATCCCATCTGATCTTAATATTAATAGTATGTTGTACAAGTAGTCCTCAACTTACGACCACAATTTAGCCTAAATTTATGTTAAGTGAGAAATTTGTTAAGTGACTTTCCCCCATTTACAACTTTTCTTGCCATAGTTGTTAAGTGAATCACTGCAGTTGTTAAATTAGCAATACAGTTATTAAATGAATCTGGTTTTCTTACTGATTTTGCTTGTCAGAAGATTACAAAAGGGTATTACATGACTCTGGGACACTGCAACTGTCATAAAGTCAGTTGTCAATCATCCAAATGTAAATCATGTGACTATGGGGATGCTACAATGGTCATAAGTGTGAAAAATGGTCATGTCACTTTTTTCAGTGCTGTTAGAACTTTGAACGGTCCCTAAAGGAACTGTTGTAAGTCAAGGATTACCTGTACTAATAATGATTTTAGATGCTGTACCTGAGCCATACTAGGTGGTAGCAGCTGAGGATCTACCTTTTTCAAACTGTTAGGATAAAATAATTTCATCTAAAAGATTTAAAAAGCGAATAGTCCAATAAACTGAATGAGTCAGTTGCTTCTTGCTGTCAGGATACTCTTGCCTGAACTCAGCTGAAGTTACCCAGACACTCCACAAGGCATTGCTAGATAAGGATCTTTATTGCATATTAGAATGAAGATGCTTTAAGCAGTTGATGGCTCATTGTCAACACACCTCCCCCTATTATGCCCTCTGCAGTTTAAAGCCACAGAAACAGATGCTTCTTTTCTCACATGCTCTACATCTTAACAGCTTGCTTTGAGTTTCTCATACTTAGTGCTAGGTGGCAGTTGTTGATAAGATAATTGAAATTCCTGCTCAGGAAACCTCCAATGCAAAATGCAACCGCTACATCCTATGTTCTAATAAAAAAGTCTATAAAAGTGGATTTAACTTGATTACAGCTTATTCAAAAAACAGTTTGTTAGAAAGATTTCTTTTTAAGTATCAAATTTGTTCTTGTCACCAAGAAATTATTAGGCAACTCTAATAATTCAGATGTCTCGTATGTTAATAATAGTAGTATATTTTTAGGATGTGTAAGTTACTACGAAGCTCTTTGTGGGAAGAACAAAGATTTCCCTTAACCCAAATTATTATTGGCCACTTTGGTTATTGTTTAAATACAATTTTTTTTCCAAGCATAATTTTCACAGTGCACTCTTTAGCAAGCTGTTTTAAAGATGAATGAAGTTACATGAATTACAGCAACTGAATAATTTTCTGTTTAGAAACCTCAAATTTCCATGTATCTCAAATGGAGACTTTCTCATTTTCTAACAGCTTTCCTATGCTTATGAAATGCAGACATTTGCATCTGCTTGTTTACATAACATCCTAAATCATTATCAGTGTACTGTAAAAAACCACTATTACACTTACCTTAAAATGATACAGATTCTTCCCTTACTCAATTTTATTTTTGGCCATCTTTTTTTAGTATGTGATACCTTTGGCATCATGTTGTTTGTGTTTTAGTTCATAACCATGCTGTGTTTCCAATAATAAAATTTGCAAGACATACTTGGGAGGATGCTGGACCAAAGTATAAATTTACATTCTAAGATAATTCTATTCTGAAAATTATAGAGAAATATATTTTATAAGGGGCTGCAAAAATGAATGAGGATGCAAAAGAGTCACAGCGAGGCTCGGGGTTGATTCACAGGGATGCAAGAGAGCCACGGGTGAATGGGGCGCTGCAGGGAGGGTACACGAAGGAGGCATGGCTAGACTTGGGGAAGGTGTGCAAGGGTGTGCAAGGGCCAGCTTGATGTAAGCACAGAAGAACTGGAGGAGGGTGTGAAGGTAAGTGTGTCTTCCGGGTGCCTTGGACCTTCCCTTCCAGCTTCTCCTTTGACTTTCTGGGAAAGCTGGCAAGGAAGGTTGCAAATAGTGATCACAAAATCATGGGAACCGCAACTGGTCATAAGTGTATCCTAATTGTCAAGCACCCAAGTTCACTATCACATGATTTCAGAGGTGCTGGGAAGGCTAGAACTCAGGAGATTGGCCATAACCATCATTTCTTCAGTGCCAGTATAACTTCAAATAGGCATACGTCAAGGACTATCTGTACTTATAGGTTTTTAAAGATTATGTATTAACTTATGATTTTAAAATGAAACTAATTAAACAACACAAAAATATTGTTTATGGACATCTATGGAGATTTTCAGTCATCCAGAACATGGTTGTCCCAAAGGTGCTTTTCAAAAGGCAACTGGACTCTGTTTTCCTTGAAGACATTTCGCTTCTCATCCAAGAAGCTTCTTAGATTCTTCAGGCAGAACTGAAGAAGTTTCTTAGATAAGAAGTGAAACGTCTTCAAGGAAAAAACAAAGAAAACCCAGTTGCCTTTTGAAAAACACCTTTGGTACCTTATTTATGGACATGGCAAAATTGGTTGTCGACTTCATTATGCCGGAAATATAAAGCAATGGGGAGGACTCTTTTCATCTATAATGTGGGCTCGACCCACTATTGTCCTGTTTTAATTTAATATTATTAAGTTTGTTAATTTGGTTTTGGGAAAATGAATGGGTTTTTAAAATGTGTTACTGAATTAAATACTGAAAATGTGGAATTTATTAATATACAAAGAACTCTAAATTCATTTAATATGGAATGTAGCAAAGACATTTATTCTGTTACAGTTTAAAAAAGGATCAGACTGGACTTACAGTTTTAAGAAGATGATAATGCTTACTCTCTGTTTATGAACGGATTCTTATATTAACATAATTAAAAGATTGACCAATAGTACTCTGTGTGGGTAAGGGTTAATGCTGCATTAAAAATGAGTTATTTTCTGCAAGTCTGAGAATATACTCTGTTCTCTTTTTTCTGTTTTCTTTGTGGGTTGTTTTGTTCTTTTTGTTCTATTTCTGCATGTTAACATTTTAAAATTTTGGAAAATTCAAAAACAGATAAAGGAGGAAGTAACTGGGATAAAGGAGAAAGTAACTGAGATACAAGACCTCACCAAATCTTCTTCTGAATATATAAAAGACTGAAAGTAGGTAAGCCAAGCCCTATTATCTCTGAATTCATGTGCTCATTCAGCAGGATAGAAGAAGAGTTTAGTTCACTTTGTTTAAACCCAAACCTAGTTGTTATGTGAGCTAGAATCCTAACAAAGCAGTGTCAGATGGATTCATTCAGTGACCTAAAATGCTTGCCTTTGCAAAGAAAACCAAGTTTCAGAATTGTACAATAAGACTAGGTAAATAATATTACAGAACAATTTAGGTTTTAGATAAATCATGTTAATCAGAAAACAACATAGAAAACAACATATCTAATATTGAAATAGCATATTTGCAAGAATGCTTTACAGAATTTTGCATGTTTTGACTAGGACTACTTCTATGATGCATTTTTTATTAAAAGTGTTAAAAAATAGAAAGAACACAGAATATGCTTCTGGAATTCTTTCCACCGCCTTTACCAACAGAGCCATGCGTGTGTTGTGTGTGTGTGTGTGCACAAGTACAGAGCAGGATGCATACACAACTCACATTCACATAACCAGGACTAAATTATCCAAAGCTGAAACAAAAGGAAAGGGAACTCTTCTCAATCTTCTCAACATGACTTTCATGTTGCCTTGATACTGATTCAGAATGCAAACTGAAATGGATTTTATACTATAATGAGTCACGCTGTTCAAGTTTTAGCTAAACTTTCAAACATGAGAATTTTTACACTATGTATAATTTATGAACTGATACCTAAATAATATTTTAATTATTGCATTACGAATGGCACAAACCTCTACTTGCATTTATTATGTTGTGGTGAAATGCTTTTTTTACTGTTAATTTTTCTTACATGTATACCATTTCTTATCCTTGGAACATACTTCAAAGATGTTAGCATAAAGAATACTTTTAGACCAAAATACATCTCTTGCAAGTGCTGTTAATATGAAATAAAAAATGAAAAAGAGTTATTACATTCAGGAAATCCAGAAAGATTGAACAGCCACTTGTGGAAATGGTCTTGGCAGTTAAACTAAAGAGCTTCAGGCAGCTTATAAAGGGTTAGTTTGTATGATATGCCATGTACTAAGTAATGAAGCATAACTAAGGTAAGTATATTTATATGTACTAATGCAGTTAAAAATCAACTTGTGGTAACTATCTAGGGAGTTTTCATTTAGCAACCACAATTGAGATCTGCAAGTTGGTTTGTTAAGTGAAATGGTCATTAAGTGAAATTGCAACTATGTTTAAGATCTTTGCTTTAGACTTGCAACGCTTGCAAATGTAGGGATTTTTTGTAAAGTTACTTTTTTATCATTATGAAAAAGGTCGCTAAACAAAAGTCACTAAACAAGGACTGCCTGTATTTTAAGTGTACTCAAATACTTTAGCATGCAAGTAGAGTACTTGTCTGATTAAAAATAAATAAGCTAAAAAAATTGGATTCAGATACATACTTTGATATAAAGGATTTTAAAGATCAATATTCAATTGAAGGCACAACTTTTCCTTTCAGGTTTAAAGATAAACAGAAAAAAGCCATGGAAGATTATTTTGAACTATTATGATTACTGAGAAGAGACTGCTGTATGCACAGAGGCACAAATGGTTGATGAAATTCTGAAATGGATCAATTAACTTCTTTCATTTAGAGAAAAGACATATTTATTGGAGAGTGGAAGCCTCCTATGGATATTTTCTATAAAAATGGGAAAAAAAGGAATTTATGTTTATGGGTTTGATGATTAGATTGGACAGTTTGTAGAAAGAAGAGTAATATGATATAACTTTAGAAAGAAAACTTAAAATACAGTACAACTACTGTGAAGAATACCAGAAGCCTCTTCTTTATATCTTTTTACTTTCTTTTACATTTTTCTTCATTTTTAAAAACTTTTCTTGCATGTTTGGCTTTTTCTTTGATTTTACCTTTCCCCCCTTACTTACTTTATATTAGTTTGTATTAGTTAGCTTTTTGTTTAAAAGTTTTAATAAAATTATATTAAAATTATTATTAAGAAATAATAATATATATATGTGGCAAAATCCCTGCCAATGCAATGCTTGCGGGCAGCAATTCTGTTTTCTCTAGTTAGCTTATGTTAACTCCCTACAACCAGTATTTTAAGAACAGTCCAGTAAAACATGGAACAGTGATCAAACATGTACCTACCTCTGATTTAAAAATATGCTCTTGTACTAAAAAAAATCTGGGAATCACAGTCCTAACAAGTCTGGAGGGTACCAAGTTGGCAAAGGTCTATGCCAGAAAGATCAGAGGATTAAATAGAATTAAATATGTGGGAAGGAAATTCTACCTTAGAAAAATCTGTCAAATGTAACAATAGAACCAAGTATTATGAATCTAATAAATTAACTGTCAGATTAAACAGAGATGGACCATATGCTTTCTAATTGCCTAACACATCTACTGTAACAGGATATCATCAACAAATCAAAGAGCGTATGAATGCAGTTATTGACTGAACTCTACAGTGAGAACATACATATCATTTTTAAAAAAAAACCTTACAAGCTGCTTCTTCTTAGAAATGATTGTATAATCTAGATAATTTATAAATCTGATCTTCCAGAATAGTTTACACCTAAATTATATTTATTTTAAACTATATTCTACTAGACTCATAGGCTCTCCCTAAAGGAACAGGTGGCATCCATAGCTGGGAGAGCCTTTGCACAAATTCCTGTCTGTTCTTAGAGTAGTAGACCCTTCTCCTACTTACTCATGTCCTAGTGACTTCCCGATTGGATTACTGTAATATGCTCTATGTATGCCCTTAAAAATATTTGGAAGTTTCACCTGATAAAAATAGTATAGTATGGGAAAATCTGGTGCGGTCGTTCAGCAAATGTGACACGTCTGTTCCACGAGCTGCATTGTCTACCAGTATGTTTCTGAGTGCAATTCAAAGTTTTGTGACTAACTTTAAAATCTTCATAGCTTGGGGTCAGGTTACTTAGGAGCAGGGGTGAAATCTAAATTTTGTTACTACCGGTTCTGTGGGCGTGGCTTGGTGGGCGTGGTAGCGGAAGGATACTGCAAAATCTTCATTCTTACCCCCCTCCAGGGGACATTTCCATTCCCCCCCTCTACTCCAGAGGAAGGATATTGCAAAATCTCCATTCCCACCCCACTCTGGGGCCAGCCAGAGGTGATATTTCCCAGTTCTCCAAACAGCTCAAAATTTTCGCTACCGGTTCTCCAGAACCTGTCAGAACCTGCTGGATTTCACCCCTTGTCTTAAGCTATTATAACTTTGTTGATTAGCCATCATTCTTTATAAAAAATCAGATGAAGACAGTTTTCAAACAATCACATTTATTTGAAGGGCATGGATGTTTTAAGAGCTGGTAATACATGCACCCTTGCTCCCCCCCATGAAGTCATTATGTTTATTAGTCAAGGGTAAATACTTCCATATTAGAGCAGAAATAGATTCTGCTAATATAAAGATTTTTGGAACCAGTGCTAATATTTATTATTTATATATTGATTAGCAAAATTTAAAATCTGCCCCAGTCCTGAAGGTCTTTGAGTTGTGTACTGCAGATCAAAAATAAAGCAATAAATATTTGCTAAATAGCTGGTTTGCTTCTGTGGGGAGATGATATCTTGGAATAATTGCCTAAAGATCACTCGAGCACTTCGTATTGTCAAACAAACACTAATGGATATCTAAAAGACAGATAACCAATGACAGTAATAAATACTTAGAAGAATAGATACGGGTTGTGTTATAACACAGAGGACATTTAATAGCAACCACCTTTGTCACTAATGAGATTTTCTAGTATTTACCTAAGTCATAAAGCTTTACTACATAATTATGTGCTGAAAAAAATGTCAGACACATAATATCAAAACTGAATTAATAAAGCAGAAAATCCTTACAATACTCCATACTTGATAACTCAGCAACTTACTCTTTCTTTCTCTTATATACTTCCGTACTCCATAGGGATTGATGGCAATGTACAAGAAAACCCAAATTAATTACAATTATAGTAATACAAATAATCCTTAAAAATCCTTTCATAAATTACTATAATCAGAATTAATAATAATGGCATATTACTATAACGAGAAACTTTCATTAAATGCTCTTCTGCAGAGCTCAGAGCTTCTTAACCTTTAGCCAGTCAGATTTCTCTCTCTTTGTCTCTCTCTCTCTCTCTCTCTCTCTCACACACACACACAAGCATACACACAAGTGTGCGCACACACTCAAGGTACAAAGAACAAATAAATAGATTTATGTTCATGGATGACTATTTTAAACAGCTATTGTGAAACTTTGTGTGTGTGTGTGTGTGTGTGTGTGTGTGTGTGCTGCCTCCTCATGATTGCCTGGACCAATTGTTCCTTCCTAGGGCAAAAAGAGAGTGACTGTCATGAGGTCTGGCTCCGCCCCCAAGGTGGGACTAGAACTCATAATCTCTCATTTTTAGCCTTGTACCTTAAGCACTACGCTAAACTGGCTCTATTGTAGTTGGAACCAGTGGTGGGTTTCAAATTTTTTTACTACTGGTTCTGTGGATGTGGTTTAGTGGGCGTGGCAGGGGAAGGATACTACAAAAATCCCCATTTCCTCCTGCTGGGACTCGGGAGGCAGAGAATAGATGGGGGCAGGGCCAGTCAGAGGTGGTATTTACTGGTTCTTCGAACTACTCAAAATTCCTGCTACCGATTCTCCAGAACTGGCCAGAACCTGCTGAAATCCACCTCTGGTAGGAACAGCCTACAGGAGTCACTCTTTTTTCCTTTAAGGGTCAGAGAGAATACAACCATGTCTTCGTGTTCATTGACAGCAGGTTAGTGTTTGAATTACAAAGGACGACAAAAAACTGCATATCACAATGTTCACTCATGGATCATTTGTAAAACAAGAACACATTCGGGCATAAACAGTAAGCAGGAGCTTGAGCCAAGGCTGCAGGTAAATAAAATCAGAAAAAACTTCCTTATTGATAGAGGTACTCACACATTCATTTAATACACTGTCAGCAGCTAATATTTCTGCCTGTGTGTGTGTTACTTCTCAGTTGTTGTCAAGGAACAGGATTTTCTGAAGGACACTGGTCTGTATTCTAATGAAATTGGTTTCTTTCATTCTGAGCATAATCAGGAAACAGATTTATATTGAGCCAAACTGTGGCTCCATTTAACTCAGCCTTGCTTACATTTTCCATGATTTCAGCAGGGGTCTTTTCCAGTTCTAACTAGTAGCTTGGCTTCTCTGTATCATAAAAAAGGAAGGTAAGGAATAATTACATTTTCACCAGAGTTGCATTTTTATTTTGCATTCATCTTCATTAATAGCTACAGTTTAACTCTAAACTGATCAAGATAGCTCTGAGTTGAAATAGCAGAGGGATTCCTTGTCTCCAATTATTTTTGCCCATTCTGTGACAGCAGGTAGTATCAGTGTGCTCTGGGTCCCATCAAATGAATAATGTCATCTTATGAAACCCAGGAAATGTACTTTCTCTGTGGCAGTGCCTGCCCCCTGCAATGATATTCCCAGAGAGATCCATACTATTTCCACCCTGTGGATGTTTAGAAAATCATTGGATGTTCCCCCATTCATTAGAGTCAGGTAGAGTGGATTCTCTATACTGTGATATTTTTTTTTACTGGTATTGAGTTAGCAGTCTAAAATCAGGTGAGACTTACTGAAAATCAGATACGATTTTCCCCCCCTATATGGGTTGTTTCCTTTTTTTTAATTAAAGCCACCCAGTTGCTAAAGAATCAGATGGCCTTGAAATTGAATTAAATGAATAAAGATATGACATTTTAATATTCTTTAAAATAGCTTTGAAGTTTTTCATCTCAGCTTTTTGCATTTGTTTCCAATTATTATGCCTTGACTACGTTTAAGAAACATTCAAAGTCTGAACAATCCTTTTATACTCTTTCATTTATAAGATTTACAATTCAGATACTTGATATAACTTTGTATCATATGATTAACTGTCAGAAGAAGATGGTGAAAATGAAAACTCTCTGATGCCTGTTAAAAACCATTTTCCTTCCTTCCTTCCTTCCTTCCTTCCTTCCTTCCTTCCTTCCTTCCTTCCTTCCTTCCTTCCTTCCTCCCCCTTTCTCTCTCTCTCTCTCTCTTTCTTTCTTTCTTTCTTTCTTTCTTTCTTTCTTTCTTTCTTTCGTTTCAGTTTGAAATTGAAGTTTGAATTTATTCAATTCAAAAGCTGCCCATATCAAGGAAATGACTCTTATAATTCTTTCTTCTGTGCTGAGGAGGCCTTTTTTCTTTTTTTTGGTCCTGGGGAGAGTACTTCCTCTGCCACTCATGCCTGCAAGTAACAATGACTTGCGATGTTGTGAAATCACTTGTGATATTGTGATATCACTAGCAGGCAGAGCCAAAATGTTTGGAACTTTGAAGGGAGAGGTAATTAAATAGAAATTTGCTTTGCAGGCTCTAAGTATTCATTTTGCTTTAGAAACCCTCATCTGTTCAAATGATAAACCTAGAAAGTCTTGATGGTTAGTTTTATCAATTCAGGAAGAATCATATTTATGGTGTTGTTTTACATATAGTCATCAAGGTTACTATGTAACAGAAGCAGAAAGAATAATGATTCCCTCAATACTAACCCATTTCTTGGGCTTCTAGATAGATTTCTAAGATTTCTGATGTCTAAGCAGATTTAGTTGATGTTGTATCCTAAATTATATTGTTTCTATAGAGTAGTTACAATGAAGGAAGGAAGGAAGGAAGGAAGGAAGGAAGGAAGGAAGGAAGGTTTGATACATGATGTGATGGATTATTCAAATCTCTGACTGCCAAATATAATTGCCACTTGCATCTTTCTGTTCATTGTTTGAAGTACTTTTTAAAATGTTCACATTCTTCTTCCTTCTTTCTCAATCTTTACTGTATTTTTGGAAGGGGAGCGGGCTAGAAGTTACTGAATGTTTTTATGCCTGATTGCCATCAAACTGGAATTTCCCTGAACTTAGTCAGAACCATACAATGTCAATAATGTCTTGAAGTAGTTGTCAAAAATGAAGGATACATTTATGGAACAGGTATGTAGAAAAACTGGGGAAAAAAGTTATTTAAATTCTGTGTTGTGATGACAGCAGGAAGATGACAAAGGAACCACTTGTCCAAAGTAGATTTACTGGTAACTATTTTCCATGTCTTTCACTGTCATTTTCAACTTTCTTAGTTTTCACCACTTAACACTCAATTCTTTCTTTCAATATGTATGGAATATAATACATGCTGCTTCCATGGAAATGCATGTTATCCTTCTTATCATTGTAAGTTTCTAACTTCCCAATGTATCTTTTTGTTCAGTGTTGCTCTGTGGAGACAATGTTGGAATGCATAACAGAAACATCCCCCTCCCCTTTTTGTACTATTCAGTGTGTGTGTGCAGCTATAATAAAAATACCTTGGGTGTGGTAAACTGTGGTATGTCACTGAGGCCCAGAAGAACATGAAAGTGAAACGTGGAAGAGAGATGCACGTTTACTTGGATATCCTTTCTGTCCAAGCCTGTCCGGTTGTGTTTATAAAAAGTTCATTGGGAATATAGCTAAGAATAATGTGTTTGACTGCCACAAGACCAAAGTGGCACTTGAGAAAGACCTTCCAATTTTACCTATCCATGTACCAACTCTTTATGGCTTGATGTGATGTCTAGAGGAATTTTGTGAACTGAAATCCAAATGTATCTGGCAGATGACAGGTTGGAAAAGCTGTGATATGTAATTCAATGTCCCACCAAGTCACTGCAAAAGTTCACACACAAATGTGCCTGCTTTAAATTGCAACTAAGCTCCATCAAATAGTATTTAGTACTGAAGCCGTAACACCCAGGTGGATTGATCTGTCTGTCTGTCTACATCTTCCATCCATTTCTGTTTCTCCAAGTATCTATTTCTTCAATGATTTTTGCTTTTGCGTTATTTACCATTAATTTTTGAACCTAGGATGATAACAGCTATTACTATTTAGTGCCTTCTCCATGTATGGTCTCTACATCCCTATGTAGCATTCTTCCAAATAAATAATCACAATTTAAAAAAATGCACAGGGAGTGCCTTCAACTAGCATTTTCCTTTATCTTGTGCTGGAGAGGCCCAGAAGCATTGCGGGAGAGATAGTCAAGAGGCTCAGTACCAACTTCCTCACTAGCATGATTTAAATTGCAAAGGAAACTGCCCAAGGAGGAACACTGCAATTTTCTAATATTTGCTTTACTCAAAAACATTGATATGCAAAGATATGGAGAGGCATAAGTGGAGATTAAAAAAAAAACAATCCTAAAAATGCAGGGAGAGATAGGGAAAGAATTTGAATCTCAAGCTTCCTTCAGCCAGCTCTTTCTCCTCTCTGCCTGCCACTTTCTTTCCTCAGAAAACCACTACATTTTTCTTCACACAATCCACCCAACACTTCTTTCAGCTTGTACCTCCTTGTGGGTGAAAAGGAAAATAATAGAAATTATCTTACACACAGCCAAAGGTTAAAACATTTCATCAGAAAATATTATTAAGACATAATAATTATATAGCATTCACATATTTTTCTTTGTACCTTTCTCCTTATATTGAATACCATGGAATACCTACCTAGAATTTAACATTAGTATAGATTTTAAATGTTTTATTCAAAAACTATTTGTGTCACAGATTATAGAAATAAGATACTGCATTTTGGGTATTATGTTTCCCTTGAAGATAAGCTGGCCTTAATTGCACAGTCTGGATGGTATATTCTTGTGGCTCTGCTTTCATATGATGTCAGATTATGTTATCTGTTCTTTCTATAAAATATGATTTGTGGGAGAAAAACAGTAATACTCTGTCCCTTCAACTAAATGTCCTTTTAACTAAGGACTATTTCAGTTCCGTCCCCCTCTTTTTTTAAAAAATATCATTCAGGATCAGTGTTGGATCCCAAAGTTCTCATAAGCTTGCTTCTATTTGAGCTCTGTGACAATTATTGCTCTTTTTTCTGTTTTTAGAAAACACAACAATACTTTAACTCACTTTTGAACTTGTTTGAACTCTGCTTTTCTTGGAACCATAATATATCCAGCCTTTATAGAGAACCTTCTAGTACAGTTCTGCAATTATTGAAGGTAGACAATTTTTCCATTAGAGGGAGATTTTTTTTTCATCTCAGCCCATCTTTTGGCCCTGGGTTCTAGGTAGACATTTTCCCTCTTTCTCCCTTTCAACATTCTGTTCTTGAAGCTTCCAAAACTTTAAATGTATGCACTGCTTCGAATATGCATTTCGTCCCATTTACAATAGAAGCCTTCAGCCTATTAGGAAAAGGACTCAGCTACAAAATTATTAGCATGTTATCATGCCAGTTATTGTACAAAAGAGAATTGGCATCAAGGTGGATGAAAATCCTTAGTGGACGGAGTTTCAATAAATTTCATTGTTAAACTTCCTTAACAGAACTCCTTATCTTATACATCTTGTTGTTGCAAACCATCTGATCAATATATCTAAATCAGTGGTTCTCAACATGTGGGTTGGGACCCCTTTAGGGGGTCGAATGACCCTTTCACAGGAGTTGCCTAAGACCATCGGAAAACACATATTTCCGATGGTCTTAGGAACCGAGACACCGCTCCTCTATGGTCTCCAGGTGAGTCTAATAGGTCCTATTTCCAAGTAAGCGCCGTAGACTCTGATTTTCATTAGATGTGGGCCATTGGGCTTGTGAGAAAGGTCAAGGAAACACCTGCCTTTCAGGTGTTTACAATTCATAATAGTAGGAAAGTTACAGTTATGAAGTAGCAAAAAAATAATTTTATAGTTGGGGGTCACAACATGAGGCACTGTATTAAAGGGTCACGGCATTAGGAAGGTTGAGAACCACTGCTATAAAGCATCACAATTTTTTTTAAAAAAACAGCCATCTATAAGCCACACCTAATATCTGTTGTCAAAAACCCTCATATTTAGATAAATATTTTGATAAATATTTTGTGGCCACAGCATTCAAAGCTAAACATTAATTCTATATACCCGAGCAAAACAATAAAACAAGTAGAACCAGTATACTGCCATAATATAATACAGAGTATCTTTCCATTCATTAAGTAAGGATTACTTGGGTCAAGGACTAAACAGCAGTTGCAATGACTACTTCCATAAACAAAAACCAAGTGCTCTCCTCTTTTAAATGTCAGCGTATTATTGGAAGTGGTTTAGAATATAGTAAATGAATAAACTTCTCAGTGTCACTATTAATTAATTTTAAACCATTTTTCAAAATTTGCCTAATAGAAGGTTTCCTATATTCTACCACCAATTGATTAACTGAATGACTCAAGCCCGTAAAATCACAATTGGGCCTGCTATTTTCCTGCTGGCAGGACAAGTTCAAAAAAAAATTCTGTGAGAAATGACTCTACTATAAAAAGAATGTGATATTTGAGTGTGTCACTTTTCTCTTGTTATTGGCACTAACTTCTCTCCTAGGCCTTCTGCCATATTTCAAAAGTACTGTGTGAATCATACTCATGTGGGTCACCTCACTGCCAAATAGTCTTTTCAGCAGCTACCAAGGCAAGTTTCTCTCAGGTCTTTGCCAATTATGATGTCCTTCAGTCAAGACCCTCAAGTGTATGTGTCAGTAGGGGGATTTCCCTGCATACCTTAAACCCTCATGTAGAAAATAAGCCAGCCACTTGCTATAAAATGGTAATTATGTAAGTTACTAATCAAGCGTATATGAAAGCATAGTTTTAAAGGCAAAAAATGAGACAAAGAACAGAGAAGCAGATATAAATATGGAGTTATTTTCATTCAGACTTGTTTCATGTAAGATGGTTGTCTAATTTTCATATATGTGTTGCAAACATCCAGCTGACCAATAGATGGGAGCAAAAAGATATAAAATTCTAATTGTTTGCAGCCATCTGATGGCTGTTTAAATTTTAGCAGGCCAGGTATTGGCACCCCCACTTCCAATTCCCATTTTATATCAGAAATCTTATATCTACTGACAAGTATATATAGATATAGATACTATATGTATGTATATTACTGATTCATACAACCTGCTCTCATTAACTGTGATTTCCATAAGAATTGCTATACAATTGTTTTAAAGAGAAAGCAATGAAAAGAAGAAAAATTATAAATGTGGAAGGAGGCATATTTTACTTTATAAGGAAATTCAAAGCTTTTTTTTAGATAAGGTAAGGATGCATATGAAAGATACTGTGTTACAGCTGTATATAGACTAGAAGGAATAAAGCATTGTAACTAGTTATTTCTCCTCTCTTCTATTGGAACAATTGTAAAACTATTTTTAATTCATCATATCCGCACTTGGTTAACACTAAATCAGTCTGAGACAGAATATAAAGATTAATGCACAATTTATTCAAAGTCAAGGAAGTGGAGAAGTTGCTGTGAATGATTATCCAGTTCACTTTGCAGGCTGACAAAAAGATTTGGCTACTTCCTGCAAATTACCTTTTGCAATCCTTTTGAAAAGCTAGGAATATGGAAATGTAATACTCTTAATAACCCCTTCCGGTCATGGTTGCATTCCAGGAAGAATGAAAGGGAATGCCTATGTTTTCTCTCAGTTTAACCTACTAATGTGTTCTCAAAAAGAACAGTGTTGTCTAAATACATAGAAAATCTGTAGTTTTAGATCAAACTAGAAATAGGGCAAATTATTTTTGATTTTTACATATAAAACAATGTATAATCAATATCTCTTCCTTTCTACAGAACCATCTGTTCATTTGAAAAAAACAAAAAAGCAATCTAAAATAACTAAAAGTGCAAAGTTTTATGTTTTAAGGTCCACCTATAAATTAAAAGGAACCACAGAATTTGCTTTAAACATAAATGGCAAACAAACTATTCTCAAAAACATCCTCTTTCCCTAACAGGCCAACCAGCCTGATTTATTTTTATTGTCTCAGCTAATAGCCTCATAGTAAACCTGATTTAAGTACTCATACAGTACTTTTGCCTGTGACCAAAATATAGTCCATAATTTATCTCAAGTAATCTACTGCTGATGTTGGAGCAGTCCTTAACTTTGTTCTTATAAGATCACTGTCTATAGCTGTCATGGACCATCACAAAATGGCAAGCTGGAGGAAACCATCCCACATTTTCATTCATTTCAAAAATGGAAACTACTATATCATTAACTTAGGGGGAAAAAAAGAAATTCAGAAAGAGCACAAAAATTGTAACTATAATATGAAGATGAAATCAATTTTCTAAATAATCAATTGCAAGTGTTTTCATGTTTATCTGTCCTTAAAAGCATCATAATAAACTGTACAACACTTCTGCTTTTTTGGTTTTATATTCAATTAAAAGGTATTATACAGAAAATATGACTTTCCAGTATTGCTCCAAATCACATTTAGTTGCAAGATTAAATCTACAACTCAAAGAAGCATTTAAAGCAATACAGGCAATCAAATCACCCCACTTAGTTTGGAAAATATGGATGTAGGTAAGAAATCTATAATTTGCAAAATTATTAACAGTCCTTATCTATATTTAGTCAATACCACATGTTGACATCAAGCAAGCAAAAAAATAAAAATCAATAGTAGCATTTAACTTTTCCTAAACTAAACGGCTAAAACTTAAACAATTATTCTAAATTATTTCTTTGGTAAGAACATCAATCAATTGTACCACATATAATGCATCTTATAATCTGTATTATACTGCAAAGTAATTAAATTGAAAAATATGTGGTTTTATAGTAATAGATGACACACACCAAATTACTCAACTCTAACAGATATCGTTCAATATCAGTGCACAACTGTTTTTTCACGGCTGCTCCATATGTACTGTATAATAACTTGACAGAAGACACAAGCAGCCATCTTCTGGTATTTTTAGTTACCAGTTAACATAACCGTCAATGGTTTATATTTTCGAAATCATTCCATTATAATACTGTAGGTCTTTTAGCTTGTCACATATTGGAAACTTGGGCCATATAGTATCTAGTAATCATAGAAAGACACTTTTCAATGAAAATGGATAGCAATAGAACACAAAGAAATACCATCAGTTAAATATAATTTGGCAACACCAATTAATTAACCCTGTCTTTAAAAAGTCAAAATCCTCAGCTTTTGACCACAATTGAGTCCAAAATTCTTGTTGATAAGCAACAGTTATTAAGTTATTTTTGCCCCATTTTTAAACCTTTCTTGACCCAATTGTTAAGTGAATCCCTGCAATTTTTAAATTAGTAACACGGTATTAAATGAATCTGGCTTCTCCACTGAGTTTATTTATCAAAAAGTACCAGGGATGCTATCATGATTACAAGTATGAAAGATAGCCATAAGACATTTTTCTCAGTGCCACTAAAACTTTTATTGGTCAGTAAGTTATTATTATTATTATTATTTATTGCATTTATATGCCGCCCTTCTCCCGAAGGACTCGGGGCGGCTCACAAGAATTTAAAAAATAGACAACAATAAATAAGCTAAAAGTGGAAAATATTGTACAATAAATGCATAAATAATTAATTAAAAGCCAATTAAGGACCAATTAAAATTAAAAATTAAAACAATTTAAAACAGTCAAATTAAAAACCCCATCATGTCAGCCTATTTGATTAAAAAGCCATGTCTTTAGGTCACGTCGGAAGGAACGGAGGTCAGG